>CM052160.1:13581622-13591787 GCA_028455555.1 Augochlorella aurata | reverse complement strand
CAAAATGATGCGCCGGGATCTTCTATCTCTAGAAACAGCGATTACATCGACATCGCTACGTTTACCGATCACGAGAACATAACTGCTTCTGGGAGCAACCACAGTGTGTCTTTTGGTAGAAAACTGTCGACACGGGTAAAACTTTCTTCAATTTGTAAAATTACTATCATCAAAATTTCACGTCATCTATATTTTAAATATTTACTCTTAATATAATTAATATAATTAATAATACCTATCTAAAACAACCCCTACACTATTATTATTACTATCATAAAAATTTCACGTCATCTATATTTTAAATATTTACTTTTAATATAATTAATATAATTAATAATATATACCTGTCTAAAACAACCCCTACACTATTATTATTACTATCATAAAAATTTCACGTCATCTATATTTTAAATATTTACTTTTTATATAATTGATATAAGTAATAATACCTATCTAAAACAACCCCTACATTATTATTATTACTATCATAAAAATTTCACGTCTATATTTTAAATATTTACTTTTAATATAATTGATATAATTAATAATATATACCTGTCTAAAACAACCCCTACACAGTGCATGTTTATATCAGTAGCGCAGAACAATCACAGCGACTAGCTTCCAATTTCTCATATAATTTACAAAGCCAGTTTCCTAAAGATTTTTCGCGATTTTTATTGGAAAATTAAGTTGGTTCGATAGTTCTAGTTCTAGCGAATGCTGTTCCGAAAATATTAACTACCACTTTATTCGAATTTTCGTTTAGGTGCAGCATGGAATCGGTGCGAGATCCTCGATTCCATTATCCGAAAATATCGAAGTCGATATCGGGAAGGAGATTGACAAGGGTAACTCGCATGCGAAAATGGTCGGAGCTTCGGAGAATCAAGAATTATACGAAGAGCTGTCGAATAACAACAACGAAGACACTATCCAAGAACGGAAGATGCTCATACAAGTGAACAGAAATTCGAACTTGATTGCTGCACCAGGAACAGTGCACAGAGTTGTTTTCGATGTAATGAATAACTGCGTTCTTCCTGTTAGATACGCGTTCAGAGGAAAGAGTACACCGTTCAATGTGTACAATGTTGTACCGGCCTAGTAAGTTGCTGACTTGTGTGACTCTTGTATCTGATCTTTTATTTTATCTCTATCCATCACAATTGGTTGCTGGAATTGTAAATGATTTATAGTAAAATCTTTTGGGAATATAATTAGCGAATGATACAAGTAAATTTGTAGTCTAAAATTTGCATCGTTCCATGTTTATTTACAATTTGTTACAGTGCGTGGATATATCCTGGCCAAATGAGCAAAGTGGCGGTAAATATAATTGTACCTGATAATATCTCACCTGATACAGCTAGTACCGTTACCTTATCTATCCAAGGTACTGAAATAAAGGAAAAATCAGCATACGTATACGTGCAGGGTTCGCTGTCGAAGGTGACAATAAATGCAGAGTAAAATCATTTTCTTGGGAACAGCGTTTTATTAATTTTATAATCTCTAATGCACAGTTAACGGATGATGCGAAGCCAAAAATCGAGTATTCCTTCAATAACAACTGCGCTGGAAAATTGGACAAGAGCCAATGCTCCAAAACTCGCTGGAGCGTTGACCTACGAATTCAGGACTATGATTCAGGTATCGATTGTACTCTGATATGAGTGAATATGAAATATAACATAGCGATGGAAATAAGATTAACTTAAGCAACAATGTAAACGTTTACTATAGGTTTAAAATGTGTAATTTCATCGGTGAACGACGTTTACCCGCGTACAGAATTTATTAGCGGTACGAGAAGTCTTGTAACATTTTTCTACTCTGCTACTTGTTGCGACACAGCAACTAAAATCACAGCAGTGGACCTACTGGACAATTATAACACTATTACAATCGATGTTACAGGTAAGACAATTATATGTATAACTCAACCAGAAAAGAAATTCTTAAGAAGGTATGTTTCACGCTTTGTACGATCTGTTTTTCAGAGTGGAATAATCTGACTGAAGCGCAAGTAGCAGCTATTTCTTTGGGAGCATTGCTTGTTTTGTTATTCGTTATTCTTATCATTATATTGGTAGCATGTTGCATTCGTAGGAGAAAGAGTTTAGATTTGCCTTATTCGCAAAGGTACGGATCTAGACCACCTGCACAGGCTGAGAGAACTAATTTATAATTTATTATTTACTTTACTAAGCCAGACATACTTAAACGTGCAATATGCGTATCCACGAAAATTAGATGGTCTTTGTATTGCATATACCAAGAAATGTACATAAAAGAACTCCTCCATAAATTTTGTACTGTAATTAATATTATGTTTGTAAAATATGCACATTACATCTTAAGAGAATGTACTACAGAATAAAAAATACATTCCTCATTACATGCGTTGCATTTAATAGTATGAACAATAGTGTATATATAGGATCATTAATTGAAGCAGATAACATTATTTATAGACCAATAGATCACAAATAAGAGACAAGTGTATCTATTCGTGTCGACTTTATACTATGTAGTTGTATAATATAATAATTGGATACACATTGAGTGCAAATAGCAGTGCAAACATGACTATGTTAAGTGATGGAAGATAACTTAACGTTATCTATTCATGGAACTAGTCCTTCTAACTATACACACAACCAATATTTATATTCAAATGATTAGTTAATGGAGAACATTGCTCGCAAACGGTTAAAAATGGGATAAGAAAATAAAGAATGAACGAACACAATCAGATTGTATTTTTCATTAACACGTATCTGATAGCTGTCACACTCACACCGTCACGTGCTGACAAGATTACGAACATATGAACCTGCGAAAGCCCCACCCAGGTGTTCCGTTAATTAACTCACCATCTTGGAGCACGGCAGGTGTAGTAGGTGTAACTGGAACCAGCAACGCATTTTCTGCATAATTTTCTAAAGAAAAGCCACCGGCTGCTGACAGCAACGGGTTTTTGACTTGACGTGATGCACCACTCATATTTACAGTGACGTTGGCACCACGCGGCACGTAAACACTGCCATCAAAAGATAACTAAACTACGATTTGCAAAAAAACACTTTCAATTCACCATACGACGACACGACACACATGTTATGTCACTACGCGCAACACATGTGCGAGCAATCCGCAATTCCTCGGTTAACAAACAAAAATATCACCAGAACGAAGCGCCTAGCATCGTTTAGTTTCTTGTCCAGTTCGATGCGGTCTGACCATAGAATACAGCAGGTGCATAGAATTTATGCCGTGCAGATGGCGCTGCTGTTGAAATCTCCGAAATCATCTGGTCACGATGACATCTATTGTACATATGTCATGTTCACAGTCGCCAATTTGGGCACCCGATTGCTTCACGAATGGAAGTGAGATTGCTGTGAATTTATAAATTTTGTTGTCATATTTTTTCTCCGTTGAACACTTTTATGTGCTAAAAAGTGAATGAAATGCCGCCCAAAAAGGCACCTGCTCCCAGCAAAAAAGCAGACCAGAAGAAAAAGGAGAAAGTTATCGAGGTATCTGAACGCAATAATTGTATATTGTTAACCTAAAATGCATTCCATATTTTGAATGTACCTGCACGTGTACATGTATGAGTAACATTTCCCATATGACAATCTTCTCTTTTGTAGGATAAAACTTTTGGTATAAAAAATAAAAAAGGTGCTAAACAACAAAAGTTTATTCAGCAAGTAGAGAAACAGGTCAAATCTGGTGGTGTAAATCCCCGAAAATTAGATGATCCTAATGTTAAAAAACTTGAAAAAGAGAAGAAATTGAAGGAACAGAAAGAATTAGCTCTCATATTTAAACCTGTGCAAGCACAAAAGATAGACAAAGGTATTACATAAACTAAGATTATCGCAAAGATGTAAAATTAAGTAACGACATATAGATATAATTTTATTAACATGCATGCATCACTATTCTTACCGATATAAATAAGTTGTGACATAGATAATTCCGCATTAGTTATGTCATTCATTAATGCTTTCATAGCCTTGGTTTCTGTACCCATAGGGATTGTAAATAATAAATTATTTGTATTTATAGGAACTGATCCCAAATCGGTAGTATGTACATTCTTCAAGCAAGGACAATGTACAAAAGGAGACAGGTGCAAGTTTTCACACGATTTAAGTGTAGAAAGAAAAGCTGAGAAACGTTCATTGTATTGTGATATGAGAGATGACGATAAAGAAACTGATACTATGGATAAATGGGATGAGGATAAGTTGAAAGAAGTTGTAGAAAAGAAACATGGTGGTGGTAACCGTCCAACTACCGACATTGTTAGTACAGCATTTACAAAATGCAGACTATCTTTTGTAAGTGATACAAACGAACGATACTATCTGAATTTTAGATTTGTAAACATTTTCTGGAAGCAGTAGAAAAGTCAAAATATGGATGGTTTTGGGAATGTCCATCAGGACAGAAATGTATCTACAGGCATGCACTACCTCCTGGTTTTGTACTCAAAAAAGATAAGAAAAAAGAGGATAAAAAGGATGAAATTTCTTTAGAGGATTTAATTGAAAAAGAACGTGCCAACTTGGGGCCAAATCAGGTATGAGGATGTTTCTTTAATTTGTAAAAAGCTTCATACAGGAAAACATGATTGATAAATTTTATATTTTAACAGACTAAAATAACATTGGAGACATTTTTGGCGTGGAAGAAACGAAAGTTAAAGGAGAAGAAAGAGCAAGCTATTAAGGATGAAGAAAGAAGACGAAATGATTATAAAGCTGGTCGTCAAGTTGGTATTTCCGGTAGAGAAATGTTCTACTTCAATCCCGATTTGGCAGTCGGAGATGGTACGTTTATTTTTATTTTACCCAGCACAGTCTTGAAATTGAAAAGATTTGTTTAAAAATTTGTTTTCAAAATGTTCTCTAGGAATCGATGACGGAGACGAAGCAATATCGAGTTATGTTCGCGAAGAGGAAGAAGATGAGGAAAGAATTGAGTACAGAGAGCTCGACATGGACAGGCTAGGTTTTGAAGCTAGTGAGATTGATAGTACTGGAATAACTGTGGCCAGTGTAGATCGATTAAAAAATAGTGAACTCGCAGATGGTGAAAACTCAACAGGTAGATATTCAATATTTATTATTTCGGAATAATATTCTAACTACTAGAGATATTAATGTTTTTGCAATAGTTACTTTAGGTGAAGGTGCAGCTGCATTAGCAATTAATGAAAACCTATTCCTTGAAGAAGATTTGAGAGGCTTAGAGGACGAATTAGAAGACATAGATTTAGAAGAGTGATCCAAATATTCTGTTCAAATTTTTTCCCTTGCTGTGTGTCTTCATTTACCTGTACTGACATCACCATATTATTCAAGTTTTCACTACTAGTTTCGAATATGCTGCCTTGTATATTGTTAATTACGTTTTATCTGCGAACAATATATTTATTCATATTGTATATACATAGAGCTGGTCTCGTGCAAATTACTTTCACTTGAATGTTTAATGTATTTTAATGTATTCATAATTTTTGGTTTTTAATTATTAAAAGCATAGTTCGTCATTTTTTATTATATTCGTGAACTGTTCGATATTTATTACCTTGAGAAAGTAGAAACATACATAATTACGTTGTTACAGAAATATTGAATGAAACCATTAAAGGTTTTAATGCAATTTATTTTCATCAACATTCTATGGCAATAACTAAAATAATAATTTAGTGCAGTGACGAGACTAGCAGATGAAACAAAATATATTCTAAGGTCAAGCAGTATGAGTATTAAGAAATTTACAGATTTGGATTTACTTTTACAACTACGTATTATCTTTATATACATAGTAAACATGAATAAAATTAAATACACAAAACTTGTAAATTATTATACTTACTGTTTTTCAAAGTATTAACAATGAACAATATAAATGATCATAAGTTCTTACAGAAACATTTTATAATATCTATAAATAACCATAATAAGATATTATGAAAATAAGAATGAACTGAATTATATACTTCTATGCTTGTGAATATTTCTTTCGATATATTCCACATACGTCAATAAAGGAATATTTAAATTAAAATGCAAAGTATACATTATGAAAAGAACAAGAGGTTCGATTGGTTTATTGATCAGTCGATTCATAAATCTGTACATTCGTCAATTGTGACATACTTTATCTTGTTAATTGCTACTTTTCGCGATGCTCGATATTCATATAAGCCTACTTCTGGATGCTTCTCCACTAAATATTTATATGCGCTGACAAGTTTATCTATATCTTCCACCGTTAAATGCACAGGTCTTGTATGAGGATCAATATCAGTAAGTTTGTACATCATTGAACCTAATTCTTTTCTACAGTCAAGTGGAAACAATGTCCTACGAATTAAACATAAAAGTTTAGTTTTGCTTCAGAAAATGTTTGAATATTTTATGCAATAGTAATATTTTTATATAAATCACACTTACTCAATACCACGTATACTATACTTTTGACGAAAACTAAAAATATGCCGTGTTACTTTTTCAAAAATCTTAAACTCGTGCTTTGTACGAGGCTTAGTTAGAGGTACAAACGTTACCAAACCAACGTCAACCTCTGGTTTCGGGAGAAAGGCAGTACCTTAATGTTTCAGAGAAGAAAAAAAGAGATGAATGAAAATACTGCAGAGACGAAGTGTAGATTAATTTTAAAGTATACGCTAGGAACGTCAATGTACCTGGTATAATAAAGTGTAAAACTGGACGCGTCCAAGCTTGTGCCATTACAGATAATCTACATCTTTGAAGATTTGCTGGTTCAGCAACTAAACGCTCAGCAACTTCTTTTTGAAATGTTAATGTCATTCGAGTCCTTCCTAACGCCCAAGGACCTCTCTTTTCACTAATTGCGTGCAACCATTTAATTATTAATGGTGTAGATACATTAAACGGTAAATTACCAACAATATAAAGTTTTGGGCTATTTCCTTCCCAAGTTGTTGCTAAATTCTCAGGGAAGATGTTAGTTAAATCTGTTTTCATGATATCATCATAGACAACAGTCATTTTACCATCAACTGCTGCATAAGCATCAATTAACATGTCTAATATAGGTTTGAATCTTTTATCTTTTTCTATAACAATTAGTTCTTTTGGACATTGTCTTAAGATTGATCTAGTTAATCCACCAGGGCCTGGACCAACTTCTAATACATAAGAACCGGCAAGATTTCCTACCCTTTTCACCATTTTATCTGTCAACTTCTCATTTAAAATAAAGTTTTGCGAAAGTTTCTTCATTGCAGATACTTTGTACAATCTTATCATATCTCTAATTGTTGGGAGAGGTGGAAGTCTAAGACCTGTTGCCATTTCTCCTTGTTTCTGTGTGAACTTTGGTGACGATTATGAATTCAGTACAATTTATTTATAATTATTTAATATATATTACATTACAACTGTTGCAATAACTTTTCCCTTTATATCTTGTAAACTAAAAAAATTATAAATACTTCTGAACCATATTACTGTTTTTGAACGGGTGTATCTATTACAGTCTCTGGTTCATCGAAATCATCTAAGAACGTTTCCTGCTTTACTGCTTTTATGGTGTAAGCATAGATACCAATAACTCCAAGTGCTAGAGATATACCAAGTAAACTTGTTTTCCAACGAAGTTCCCTATGTCTAGCTGCTCTTATCACGTTTATGTGTTCTGCCTCTTTCAAATGCATAAAATCCACAGATTTTAACTTTTTGAAATCAACCCTTGGCATCACTTCACTATCTTTGTCTGTAAATAACATGATTTCTTAAGAAAAATAAACCTCGATACGAAGGATTATGTAATATATATTAATCTTGCCATTCACCAGCAGACATCTTCACAATATTTTCCCCCAAATGCTTATATAAATAATTCTCTTCGCCGGTCCTTTATTATGTTTTTGTACTTGACTTCAACTGAAAAACAAAATAAAAACATGCGCATTTTTTTAGAAGCCTCAAGAATGTGCACGAATTAAAGGAATTTATACCATACTTATTACATTATTTCACATTATTATGTTTATGCTACTTGTTATGTCACTGTACGTATATTTAAATAATCATCAACAAAATCCGTATTAAATTGTAATATATATATACATATTACACGTTTCTAACCAGGTTACTTGTTCAGGTTATGTGAATAGGATTGAAAATTTACTCAAAATGTACATTTCGAAAATCATCAAATAATGTTGTAAAGAGAAGTTTATAAACGCATTAGGAAAATAGCTATATTTACAAGAGCTTTTATAATTACCTTTTTATTTAGGAATGTAACTAAACTCTATTTTCGAAGCGAATCTAAAAACCTCGCAGCAGAATTTAATACGCATGCGCCCTCTTCTTTACGCGCATCCGTACGCCTGGTGCTCCATCTGAGACACGTGGCGCGATATTCGACTTGTACTTTTCCCCTCCTAGAATTATCAACCACATTTACCAGCGAATTTACAAACGATGCTCGATGCACATTGAGATATGTTTCGAATATATGCGTTTGTAGAAAATATTTCGACAAGTTAAATAATTATTTATTAATGTTAATGCGTATGTTAACGCGAGAGAATGAAAGAATGTTGCAAGTCAATAGTGTCTTCATATCTTTTTCTGAAGGATAATTATTTGCTCGAGATGCAATATTTAATATATAAATATTATTTTTAAATAAACCCAAAAGCCATCCAAAAGGTTACTGAAACTTTGCAATATTATTTCACTACAGGACAATGATAATTTGAAGAAAAAAAATGTTCATCCTTATTTTGGAATGTCTGAAGAATATTTAATAATTTTCCGAATCCGAAATAGTAATTAATTATTAATTGAACCTTTTTCAGTGAATATTCAGTATAGAACAGTATAGAATACATACTCGATTTCTACTTATAAATCAAGTCTCAGTACGAATGAAGTATATAAAATACTCGGTTCGTACTAATAGGCGCGCCAATAAATTTCATAAAAATGCAGCTGGAGGACTATAGGTGGCAGAAGCAGTGTCATTACACAGTATTTTCAATTTATTGACAACTAAATAAATGCCTATTTTTCAATGGAATTATATTGCAATTCTTCAGAAAGAATATAAAAATAAGGGGTTTGCCTAAAATAAAATTAAACAATGGGAAATGATGTGTATTATATTAATACTACTATATTATTTATTAATTATATATTAATGTAATTCAGACTGTAATTTAAATCGAATGATTTTGGTAATTAGCAGATATTATATCGCCATTCTTCAGAAAGAATATAAAAATAAGGGGGTTACCTAAAATAAAATTAAACAATGGGAAACGATGTGTATTATATTAATACTACTATATTATTTATTAATTATATATTACTGTAATTCAGATTGTAATTTAAATCGAATGATTTTGGTAATTTTACAATTATCCTTCTTTAACATTTTACAATTATCCCATACTTGTAATGCTATTTTAAAAGACTTCGCTTTTTAATTTTTATACTTTCGAAAAATTTTTTATCTCTCCAAAAAATAATCTTATATGTAAAATATTTTGACTACTATTAAAAAACTAATTAAACTAACTTGAACTATTAAAAATTCATTTGCATTGAAGAGTCTACGAAAATATGTGATCGGAAGTAAACATTAACATTAATTATGCGCTCGATTCATCCGAAAAGTAAGCTCGCTGGACCCTCGTCGAACGTTTCGAGTAATTCGTAAGACCTCGGTTGGATTTCAGCAGGTTCGAGCCGTGAACCAGCGCTATTCCACTTGTCCCGTTCGTTTTTCTCGTCGTGTAGACGGCTGCGATCGAATGTGTTAGCGCAGCCGGCCTCGGTTGTTGCAATTAGTCACAAGAGAAGATCGATCGGTTTCGCAGAGCTCTTCTTTTTCTCGGCTGTGTAGGTTGCTGCCGGCGCGATTCATCTTTTTCATCGAGAAGCGCTGAAAAATAGTTGTCGGCTGCGTCGATAGAGGATCGCGAGTAAACCAGAACCGGGAATGAAAAGCCCTGACTCGGAATTCAACCTTTCGGAAGCCGATCTCTGCTTTTTTGCGGGCCGGAATCTGCGGGAAATTAATGACGCCCGATGAACGTTTAACCGGGACCGCGCTGGCGAATCAAAAATCGCGGAGC
>CM052160.1:13263827-13277972 GCA_028455555.1 Augochlorella aurata | reverse complement strand
TCGATCGGAGACCAGCGCGATCAAGCGATCGTTCGAGCGAGCGCGGCGGTTACGCGATACAAAAACTAACAGTGGAGGTCGTTGACGCTATACAAAACAGAGTTTGATGTAAACATCGGCAGCTAAGGCTATTGACATTTGGAAATCGAGGTGCACGCGACAAAACAATATTTAATGCGAACCGCCAATAACGGTTATTACTGCTAGATCAACAATGTTAAAGTGATGAAAATAAACTTTGATCCGAAAAAACACTTAAGAGAACGTGACAAAGACGGCACCCGATTTTAGCTAGATTTCTAGGTTTTAATCGGCGTTAACAAAATTGTTGCTGTCGTGTGATATTCATGAATGTGCTTACGAGTCAGCTCTCAGGAAGTTATGAATCCAACTGAAATTATTTATAATTTTCATTTGTTTGTTTAATTTTGTCTTGATCTCTAAACATTTTAATCATATTAAAATTTACGAATATAATTTAGTTTTTGCCAGAATTACAATTTAAATATCAAATTGTAACAAAATTTTACGTATGAAGGATATAATCGTCATGACACAAAATTCTGCCGCATCTCCATGACGGATATAATCGTCAAACTTTTACATATTTATTTTTAAGGTATTTCCGACGTTTAAGTTATTATAACACTGTGTGCAAATTCGTTTGATGTAGGATTGAATACAGGTGAATCTTGATTGGCCGCAAGAGCGATCCATTATACAACGTGTTTTATTCTGGAGACCTCGCTGAGAGTATGCGAGTGTTATACTAACGGATGAAAAAGGTTATGTAATAAATTTGTCAGTCTGACAGATATGAAAATGTTATGCAAAAGAGCACCGTGACATTATTTATGAATATTGATGACATTTTACGGTTTCAACGATGCACTGACGGCCATTGAATATTAGCCTCGACTTGTAAAAATTAATATAACTTTAGATTACGATTTGGAATAACAATTTAAAATTTTTGAGTAAGGAATAAAGAAATTCCAAATTGCTACCAATTTTTGATCACTCAATTTATTAACTTTGATTTTGTATGATACTCTTTTTACGTTGTGTTTTTACTTTTTACATAAATCAAATAGGTTAAAAATTGTACTAATTTTTTTATAATCTCTGCGACGTTGTCTGAAATATTCCACTGAATCACCCAAATCACCCCGAGCAACTAACTTGGATTTCGGAGGACGCATAAATATTTTTATTCTTATAAGGATTTTTAATTTTAATTTTAATAAAATTTTTTAATTTTAATAAAATTTTTTAATTTTAATAAAATCTCAAAGTCGAAGCCTCGAATCTTTGCAACGTTATTACCGCTTCACCAGAAAGAAAGCATCCTCCCTCGTAAGTGGGATTTCGCGAGGGCCACAGGGCAGATTCGCGAACGGCACCGCAGGATCGGCGGGGAGGAAGGGAGGAATGCGAAGAGGGTGCCGTGCGAGGCGAATAACGGTGAACGGTGCATCCGAGTGACGAGTTGGTCGCGGAAGAAAGCTGTGCTCACCGTGAAGAAACAGAGTCGGCCTCGGAACCCGGAGGGATCGGTAAAAACCGGACAAAGGGGGGCCCGACGAAGCGGGCCGAAGAAGAAGAAGAATAAGAGAAAGAAGAAGAGAGGCAGTACCGACGCCAAAAGAAGAGTCAGAAGAGGCATAATAAGAAGCGTTAACAAAGAAATGCCAGAAGAAGCGTCGGAGGTGAAGAATATGCACTAATTTCGTCAGATGAAGAGTCGGAAGAAGCAACATGGTTAAAAAAAAGTCAGAAGAAATTAGCAACATTTGCACTGTAAAAAGAAGGGCCAGAAGAAGAAGAAGCAAGTACTAGAAGAAGAATCAGAAGAAGAAGCAGGAGCAGCAACAGCATTAAAAGAAGAAACAGCAGTAACACTGTCAACGATGGAATCAAAAGCAGTGTCAGAAGAAGAAGAAGGGAAGTAACATGGTTAAGAAAGAGTCAGAAGAAATTGGCAACATTTGCACTGTAAAAAGAAGGGCCATAAGAAGAAGAAGCATTATTAGAAGAAGAATAAGAAGAAGAGGCAGGAGCAGCATTAAAAGAAGAAACAGCAGCAGAAAAACTATCAAAAAAGAATCAGAGAAGAAGTATTAACGCCGTGGAAAAATTAACCAAGAGAAGCAGAGAAGCAGCAGCAATAACATTAAAAGAACAGCCGGAAGAAGAAGTAGCAGTATTAACACTGTGGAAAAGGAGCTAGAGGAATAAGCGCTGCAATACCATCAAAAAAAGGAGAAGAAGAAGAAGAAGCAATGGCAACAGCATCGGAAGAAAAAGAATAAGCAACAGCATCAAAACAAGAAGAAAAACAAGAAAAATAAGAACAAGGAAAATAAAAAAAAGTAGTAGCAACATCTGCAACAGATGTGTCAAAAGAAGAAGAAGTGGTATTAACACCGTGAAAAAAGGAATTAGAAGAAGAAGCAGCAGCAACATCATCAAAAGAAGAAAAAGAAGAAGCAGCTGCAACAACATCGAAAGAAAAAGAACAGGAAACTTCACCAAAAGAATAAGAAGAAGGAGAAGAAAAAGAAGAAGAAGAAGAAGAATAAGAAGAAGAAGAAGAAGAATAAGAAGAAGAAGGAGGAGATGGTGAAGAAGAAGAAGAAGAAGAAGAAGAAGGAGAAGTAGTAGTAGTAACATCGTCAACAGAAGAGTCAGACGAAGAAGGATCAGCAGCAGAGCTATTAAAAGGAAAGAGCCAAAGAAGAAATAGAAGCATTAACACCGTGGAAAGAGAAACCAAAAGAAGAAGCAGCAGCATCAGCATCAAAAGAAGAAGAAGAGAAAACAGCAGTAACCTCGTCGCCAGACGAGTCAAACGAAGAAGAAGCATCACCATCGTCAAAACAGGAGCCGAAAAAAGAGAAATAAGCAGTGACACAATCGAAAATAGAGCCAAAGGGAGAAGAAAGAACAGTGACACAGTAAAAAACCAAATTAAAAGAAGAGGAAGAAACAGTAATGCTGTTTGAAGAAGAAGCAATATCGAAGTAAAGAAAAGATAAAGAAGCAATAACATCAAAAGAAGAAAATTCAAGCGAAGAAGAAAAGGTAACAGCCTCAAAAAAATAGTCAGAAGAAGCAATAAGAACAACAACACAGCCAAAAGACGAATTAAAATAAAAAGAAGAAACAATAATACCGCGTGAAAAAGAAGCAATATCGCAGTGAAAAGAAGATAAAGAAGCAATAACATCGGAAGAAGAAGATTCAGGCAAAGTAGAAGCGGTAACAGCCTGAAAAAAGATAGCCATAAGAAGCAGAAAAAGCAGTCGCGCCGTGAAAAGAAGTTTCGGAAGAAGAGGCAGTAACGGCGTCGAAAGAAGATTCAAAAGAAGAAAGGGAGGCGAAAAGTTGTGGATAAAAAAAGGCGATGATCGAAAAGGAGGAAGAGGAGGAGGAGGAAGAAGAATCGAACGAGGAACGGAGAGATTGCGAGAAAGAGAGAGGAAGAGCGAGACTGAGAGGGACGGAGAGAAGAGAAAGAGAGAGAGAGAGAAAGAGAGAGAGAGAGAGAGAGAGAGAGAGAGAGAGAGAAACAGGGACGACGATACCACTATGTAGAGAGGTTCCGCCGTCCGCGGCAGACAGGCTGGAAGGGGTACGAGAGAAGGTGGTGGAGGCGGAAGAGTAGACTTCGGTCCGCTGGTGGGGAGGGGGTTGGTGGTAGTGGTAAGGGTACGAGGCACCGTGCAAGCACCTGTGGATCTCTGCGCCACGGTAGAGTCACTCACCGGCTACCACCACCGGACCACCGCCGAACCTTGGTTCACAGGTAGAGGACAACACGGAGCACCGCTATTCGTGGCTCACGAACCCGGAGGAACCACCAGCGAGCAGTGAAACCTGACAATTACCGCGAGAGCCTGACGCGAGCCCGTCACCCCGACGCGTTCGCCAGGAGGAAGAGGATCGCGCAGCCGATTGTCCGAGTGCTTGGGTCTCGCCGGACCCGAGGCAGTGGTACCCGAAAACTGGTGTCCAGGATATCCGCGTGGATCCCGAGCCGGCATTCCGCGTCGACCACGGCGTCGCTCGCGTGTCCAGATAACCGTTTCGCCACGCACCGGTGACAACTGACGCGCATCGTTCGGGTCATAGTTCCGCGGGTCGAGCAGTCACGCGGTCGCTTTTCGGTAGCATTGTCGCTGGCCACTGGTTCGTCGATGATAAACCTCGTGTGACCGGATACGGTGATCCTCCGCCGAGCAGGACACTCGCTGCAGGGCACTCGCTGCTGGGCACTCGCTGCTGGGCACTCGCTGCTGGACCACCGCGAGAGGACTCCTCCCGGCTGGTGCTCGCCACGATTGTGCCTATCGCGGAACACCGACGAGGCGCGGGACCGGAGAACGCCAAGGAGGATCTGTCGCGAGCCGTGTTCGACGCTTACGATCGTCGCGGATGTGCGAGAACGCCGGCGCTCGCTGTGCAACGCGTCCAGAGCTTTGGACGACGACTCGCCAGTTCGGCCTTGACTCGGCCAGCCCCGTGGACGAAGGTGAGGGTGTCAGGGTGCGGTTGATGCAGTGCCGGAAACAGAGAAACATAGTTCCGACATAGAATATTGTGGGTCAAGGGTATCAGTGAGATATAGTAAAGAGAAAAGTGAAGAATCCTCGTGTGAATCCGCGATCAAACGTGATCTATCGGAGAACCCCGCTTTTGGATATCAGGATATGTGATCTCGGACAAGATGCCTAGCACCATAAGAGGTGAGTCGAGTTTTCGTTCCCCTTTCGAAAAACATTACGCTGTTTTCTCGCGTCCGATCGCGACGACGTTTCTATCGGCCGCAAAATTACATCGAACGGAGTCAATCGACTCGTCTTCTTCGGCGACGCAGATGTTTCGTCGGAGGAACGGACGTGCTCTCCTTCATCGGTAGCTAAACGATCCGTGTCGAACAGCCGATCGATCCTCTCCCGAGCGGTTCTTTCCTCCTGTTCTGTTCGGCGACGCAGATTCTCGTCGCGGAGCTGGAATCGCGGCGGGTTTAACGCCCGTTGAGAAATCCGCCGGCGTTCGAATCGATAAGCGGAAAGAAAAAATAGCGTGCGAGGGATCGATCTTCGTTTCGTTATAGCGGCTAGATCGAAACGGTCGTCGCGCGGTGCGGCGCGAGCAACAAATACATTTGCACGGGGTAACAGTACGCGCGGTGTTGTGGCCACGATCGCAGGGTTACTCGAGGTCAGTAACACACTGACGCATAGACGGGAATCCGATCGTATACCTGTCCATTAACGAAACTTGCTCGTCCGTCGTTAATTAGGCATGCTAGCGGAACGATTCCCAGCCATTGACGGATTTCGATCGATCGATAAATCGCGTTACGAACGACCGACGATCGAATCTTAGCTGTCGTCGATCGTAGCAACAAATCTTTTCAAAAATAGCAACAATATTCCTACAGAACCACTTACACTGGTCAAGGCAGCCTTCTTTCAATTTGGGTACAAATTTTGTTCCATATGGATCGTCGGAAGCCGAGTCGCACGGTGACTATAGCTTTTGTCCACGTGTCGCGAAACGCGGTAGTTTGACTTTGTTGCAGGACAATGCACCGGCGATCGCTTTCGCAACGGTGTAACTCGAACATCGCGGTGCTTTGCGAGCTTAAACATCTCGGAAAAATCGCTCGATGCTGCAATTAGAACGAAACGCGGCTTTCGGTGGAATACGACCGTGTTCTATCGCCGTTGACAAGTTTGTCGATTTTTGGTGGCCGAAATAAATCTTCGAAAAAATGTAGCTCCCATCGGGCCGCGGTGGGAAGCAGAGTATTGACCTAGGAGGGAAGTAAATACATTTGTGGAAGCTATATAACAGTATGCGGAGTTACGGTCGCGATAGCAGGGTCACTCGAGGTCAGTAACACACTGACAACGGACGCGGGTCGGTCAGCGCGCGCGAGGCTCTTCTGGTTCCTCGAGCCCGTCGAGTGCGTGTTCTTTCTCCATGGCTTCTTCGTCATTGTCCGGGGCCCCGTGGTCCTGACACCATTGTTATTGGTTCGATCCGCGATGACTCTAAGTCGACGACTTTACGACAACGGTCGTTACCGGCCGACAATGGCGTCGGCCGTAAGCAGAAGTCGCGTTTCCGATCCACACACGACGCTCGGGTTCGCCGTGCAACACGGAACCCGTAAAAAGAAAGGAGAGCCAAGGGAAATCGAAAGTCCGCGCGGAATTGATTAAAAATCAATTACCTCGCGATCGTATCGGGAGAACTCGTGAACTTCCGGCACGGTTGAAAACCCGGCCCTAACGACCATTGAAAAATTGAAACGGCTCGATTGCAGCCGGTCCGCCGTTCCCACGAATTATTCACCGATCATCGCGAGCACGCGACCCGATGATCGACTCCTCGCATCGATCGGGTGCATCGACACCGCGCGATCGCTCCTTTTCCCTTCGATCCCCGCGCTTTTCCTCGCACGTGCAGGCCGAGCTTATTTTTCCGCGCGAAGCGTTGCGTGAGAGGAAAGCAGAGACGCGAGTCACGAGTGACCCGTATCCGACGCGTCCCGCATAATAGGCCCGTTTCAGAAACGCACGGTGCGTAGGATTATTTGCAGCTTCGATCGTCTTTCGAAGCGTCCGCTAACACCTCCGGATCCCCCGCGGAAAACTGCCTAACACAACCGCATGAACTTTAACGGCGAAGCAAAGTAGACACGGCCGCGGGTAACCGATTCTGCTTGATAATAATACGTGTCTATAGACATCGCCGACTTCAAAGGATGTCGTCTTCTCCGGTGCCGAGAAATTCTCGCTAGTGTTGCACATTTGCTTGACACAGCTCCGTCCAATTAGCATTCCTCCGAGCTGCTACATGCCCTCTGAATCAATTGGCGACGTTCGAAAATGACTCGACGAATTCGTCAATTCGCCGTTGTCTAGCTCGCGGAGCTACCGCGGAGTCGTTAACCCCTTAAAAAGACGTTTCCAAGTCGACACTCTAACATCATTAATTTCAACATTGAAAATTCGTCGTCCGCGAAGCAAACCGAGTGCTCCCGAAATTTCGGAATTAAATCGTCGGACAAAGGGTTACGAAGGTTAACGGCTTGCGCAGTCATCGAATAGCCCCGAGCGAGGCCGAAAGAAGTCTCCCGAAACCAGGGGAGAAATGGACAAACAAATCGAGGGGTTAATGGGAAATCAAGGGAGAAAGAGGCGCGCGAAGATGCCAGGGGTCGAGAGGGTATAGAGGGAGAGGGCGCTCGGTGGAAAGAGAAAGAGGAGCCGGCGGCACGGCGGTAGGGGGAAAAGCAGGTAGGAAAGCGAGATACTCTTCCTGTGACAGGTGGCAGAGACCTTGGTAAACGTAAGGGCGTCGCGATCGATTACCTAACCGAGCCGGGCAGAGCGGATTTTGGTTTGTGACTCGGCCGTGGGGCCCCGGAGCCGGAGTTTTCGAACTAAGCGTCGACGGGCTCTCTCGCCACTTGGGACACGAACAAAAGCTGAGGTCGATGAACCCGGCGTACACGTACTGGTCCACACACGCGGCCGGTCCACGCACACCGGCCCGCCTTGCACGCCCGTACGTACACGCACTCGTTTGCTCTCTCACGGGCCACCAGGTACTTTCGTGGTACCCGCGATGCCACGGCCGGTCAAGTCCGGATTCCGGTGACTAAAGTGCCTCGCTTCGCCCGCCAAACCATTTACATAAGCGCGGACCTGACGAACCGCGTTGCCGGCACCCTTCTGCCTCGCGATCGACGCTTTCTCGGTCTTTCTCTCGGAAATCAACCCTTAACCCCTTGCACTGCGATTTTTTTCACGTTCTATAGATTAGTACTTATTCGTCCTTAATAATAATTTCCCTAATAGGATCAGGCAATTTTTGTTTCTTCTATTGTCTTCATCTAATTTCGTTTCTGGACTTCGATAACAGAAGAATGCAATTTTACTTCGACTTAACACGTTGACCGTCATGTTACCCAAATATGGATGACGCTAGTTTTTAAACAATTTTGAAAATTCATTTTCATTTTAATATGTCCGATCAAACTTTTGACTAGGACGTTTCGGATGCGAAAGAGTTCTAATTCCTTTAACTTTCTAATTTCGCTTTAATTCATTAAATTGCTTTGATTTTGTGAGCATTTTGGTGGTCGATTGTGGGCAACGAACGTGTTAAAAGGAATTAATAATATTCATATTTAGTCTAGATCTTGCACGAAATATGTATGACGAGTCTGACTCGTTATTATAGTGCAAGGGGTTAACTTCACGCCTGACGTTCAGTCGTTTTTGGAAACAGAATCTTCGTTTTCTGCCGGAAGCAAGTAGAGACGATAAAATTGTTGCACCTTTCAACTTGGAGATTTATTTCTTTTTTCGATGTCCGATGTGATGGATTTTTAGGGTCAAGCGATGATGAGACTGTTTAGTCTGCTAGTTTTGGGTAGGTTCTACGATTTGGAATGAGTGTGCAAATGTTAGTGTAATGGCGATAGTGCGATAATGGCACTGTTCTAGTCGTTTCGGAGAATAGAGCCGTGTCTTGTTTTATAATATTTGTTTTATAATAGTTAATAAGTCGAAAATGGTGTAACGGTACTCTTGAATTCTTTTACTGTTATTTTTAGTGTAAATACTTGGGATTCATAGTCTACCAAAAATGGACAATAGACAGCATGATATGATGTATAATTCACCGCCATCGTTTTTAATTCCATGCAACTTTAGATTTTTCTTATTGATAGTCTAGTAATAATCACTTTTAATTCTTTATTGATATGTATCTTACCTATACCTATACACTACTAACAGTGTATGTATAATGTTCGATCTCCTAAAATCACTTTTTATTTCAAAAAAGTTATTTGTCAAAAAAACATAAAATTTCCAGTTAACTAATAATTTATAATGCAGCATCGTTTTATGTTTGATTCACTAAATCGCTTTTAAATTCGCATAATTCTGTACCTTAGTTATTAGTTTCTATCAGAAACGTATCTAATCCACGTCAATCCATTAATACGTATTTAACAAAGTGTCATGCAACGTTGGGTCTCCTAAAATCATTTTTAATTCTCCGTAATTTTACCAACTCCTGTAATTTTAAAAAATCCCATTGAGTTTTGCCGAGAATACTTAACATTTCTAGTTAATTTATAATATATAATACACCATGAGTTTGGTCCACTAAAATCGCTTCTAAATTCGCATAATTTTCTACCTCAGCTATTAACACTTTACCGACCAATCATTCGGCTATAAACATTTTTACATTTCCATTATTAATATTTATTTTACATTATATTGTATTTTCACATTATATTATGACAATATTTATTTTACTTACTTTACTTATTTTATTCATTGCGAAAGGTACCTGATATTTAAAAACATTATATTGCATTTTCATATTATATTACAACAATATTTATTTTACTTACTTTATTTATTTTATTCATTGCGAAAAGTACCCGATATTTAAAAACATTATATTGTATTTTCACATTATATTATAAAAATATTTATTTTACTTATTTTACTTATTTTATTCATTGCGAAAGGTACTCGATATTTAGAAACTTATACAACAATACTTTAATAATAGACAGCAAATTATTGGTTGCCATGACAGTCGATTCACAGGCGGTAGCTAGCCGATTTATAAGCTCCCGTCGGTAAAGCGTTAATTTCCATCATAAACGCACTAAGTCTACGTTAATCTACTAATAAATATTCGACAAAGTACCATGTAACATTCCATCCCCTAAAAACACCTAATTTCCCGCAGTTCTATATCTTCCCCATCGACTTTCTCGAGAAAGAAATCAAATCCAGAGTCTTCTATTAACACGTAAAATTCTTCGGTTGCAAAATAAGTTGTCCGAAGGAGTCTTTGTATCCGGGGAGCCATCGGAGTTAATCTAGCAGCGTAGTGAAGTCATTAAAGCACGGGAATGCACTTGCGCGTATTATCCCTTGTTATATTCACTTTACTGGCTCTCCCTCAGTATTTTATGCCTCACGTGGAATCTCTGTTACGTAGGATACGGGTTTATGAATCCTCGTAAGATGTTATGCAAGATACGCGAGCGAGCCTCGTGTGGCTCTTGACTTTGGTACCGTCAATGGTATTCCGGTACGGACTCCGTACACATGTCGATAGCCAGGCGGTTACCTCGAACGTGAACGAACTCATTTACGTAGACTACGGTGAGTTACACCGTCTTGGCCGGTGTTCCGCGTGTAGGTAGGTCGCACGGAATGCCGCAATCTAAATTCTGAATCCCATAAGAGTTCCGACATGGCCACTTTAACGTTTCAGCCCGCGTTCTGTACCGGGCTCGCGAGTACCCTCGCTCTGACCGACGATGATACAATAGAGCCCCGCGGCTTTTTTTTGCGTCTCGAGCTTTCCGAACGTAAACATTAACCACTAAAGCTTCGAGGGTGCCTCTCAAGCACCACCAATTACAGTTAATATAAATACTGTAATCAAGATTATATTATTTCGTGGGTGAATAGCGATTATTTTGAATGATTTGTAATATTAACACGTTGAGTGACGCGTCAGTCACCGGTGACTGACACTGAACTTCACGTTTAGGCCACGTCAGTCACCGGTGGCTGACACTAAGTTTTTGTTCAGGCCGCGTCAAAAATGACAGTGTAAAATATTTTAAAATTTATTTAATTTATTTGTTTATTTCATTTATTTAAAATTTACTTAATTTGTATTTATTGCTATACCGCAATAAACATGACATAACCTTGAAATAACCTTAATGCTCCAAGGGTGCCTCTCAAGCACCACTAATTATATTTGATATAAATATTGTAATCAAAATTATGTTACTTCTTGGATGAATAACAATTATTTTGAATGATATTAAATATTAACCTTAACATTTCAAGGATGTCCCTCAAGCATCACTAATTATAGTTAATATAAATATTGTAATAAAAATTATGTCACTTCTTAGATGAATAACGATTATTTTATATGATTTTAAATATTAACCTTAATACTCCAAGGGTGCCTCTCAAGCACCACTAATTATAATTAATACAAATATTGTAACCAAAATTTTGTCACTTCTTGGATAAATAACGACTATTTTGAATGATATTAAATAATTAATCTCAACGCTTCAAGGGTGCCTCTCAAGCACCACTAATTATAATTAATATAAATATTGTAACCAAAATTATGTCACTTCTTGGATGAATAACGATTATTTTAAATGATTTTAAATATTAACCTCAACGCTCCAAGGGTGCCTTTCAAGCACCACTATAGTAAACATAAATATTGTAATCAAAATTATATTACTTCCGAAATGAATAAAGATTCTTTAAATACGATTACTTAAATAACGCGAGACCGTCAATTGCCGTATAAAAATATTGGCCTTCGAAGCGTAATGACGGGCAGAAAGAACGGCGGAAGAGGGATAACATCGTGGAGCCTCGGCAGTCGAAATCGAGCAGCGCTCTCTCAAATTAAAGTCCCGAGGTACCGTTACAGCGGGCCCATGATTCGCGAACATCTCCATCGAATTTTAACCGTCCCCACCGCCGCGTAATCGCGCATACAATAGCGCTACCGGCAGCACCGATGACGAAACAGCCAGGGTATTTTAAACGATCCCCGCGAAATCCGCTTAAACGGTACTAAAAGGCGGCGGCTTTAAATAATCGCGATCGATCGAACCTCGCCGGATCCGATCCATCCAAGATCTCTCAATTATTCCTTGTCCTCCGCCATTAATTTCCTTGTCGCGACAGCATCTGCTTGCTCGCGGCACGAAATGACACCGAAAAGACGGCCGCGTCCGGGGGAGAAGGCAATCTGCGCGCCGAATCTACCGTGGAAACAAAGAGTTCTGGCTTCTCTTAGGTATGCCACAATAAGAGACAACGATCTGAACTCTGTCTCGGGGCCGAAGTGAGCGCGACAGTGGTCTGCGCGCGGCCGGACAACGGTAATTCGGTTCTGTGTCAGCGTAAGACGATTCCGCTGCGAACGGCCAAGAAGGAAAACCGTGAGTCACACGGTCTCTCGTCGCTTAGGCCATCTGCGAAATAACTTGTTAGCGGCGATTCGTCGCGCGGAGCCGCGCACGTGACGCACCGGGACGGAGCGTTTCGCGAGACCCGTCTGAGACCTATTAGGTGCTCCTTATCTTTCGATTTTTGATTTTCTCTGATCTCGCTATCCTGAATCGGGACACCTGCTGAGATAACTATGTCGTCAAAATTTCAGAACAATCGCTAGGATTTAAATGCTTTGCGCTAAAATTTGACAATGTTAACGATTTCATTGTTTTTTTAAGTGAAATAGTATTTTGCTGTTTTAGAGATATTAACCCTTTACACTCGAGAGTTTTCAAGAGAGTTTTCGCATTATTTTATTTTAAAATAAAAATAATCGTACAAAATGGAAATACTGAAGGTTGAAACAAATGTCTTCATTTTGGAACGAAAATAGTCTCGAATACAAAGGGTTAAATGTCTTTTCATTAGGAGAAAAAACGTTTTTGGCTAGTAGAAGGAAGGTTTCTGCTCCTTATCTTTTGCTTTTAAAAATGTACACAAAATCTTTTTTTATTTGCCAGCGTACGACGCGGGATCTGATAAGGGGGATACATAACCTTGACATAACCTTTTATCGATTTCGATAAAATCTCTGCAAGAGAGATGGCTCGCGCGAAAATATTTGTATCTTTTTATATCGGGCATCATCCACGTTGAAAGGTTGAGAACATCCCCCGAATGTACTTTTTATTCCTAACTTTAAGGGCTGTTTTCACCTTTTAACTTGGGCGATGGTCGATAAAAAGGAATATGTGTAAGATGTTTTTCCCGAAATAATTACTGTATTTAATGACAAATTAAATTTAAAGATGTTGTGTATATATTCGGAAACATAGAAATTTACTATTATTCATGCATGACTTTCCTCTCGACTTTTTTAGAACAACGAAAATAAAACAACATGAGAAATTTATTCTGATTATTAACGACTGTTATTATAATATTTGCTGGAACACATATTTGAGACATTTAAAAAAGGCAAGTAATTTGGAGATATTATACTATTTCAATATAAAAAAAAATAAAAAATTACAGTATAAAGCAAGATATTGGCAAAGTATTTATAATAATTAATTAAATATACGTTAGTACAAAGAGCATCTCATTATCTTCGAAAATCAAATTTTAAATAATAAAAATTTTAATAAAATTTTAACGCCTTTCTGTTTAAACTTAATTATTTAAACATATTATTAGAGTAGCGATATACAGAATAAATAATTCGCAAAAATATATCTGTACAATCTAAATAATAATAAATTAAAAAAGTCGCTTCGGCTAGCGTCAACCATCGCCGCGAATGAACTCCCGTTATCCAAACGCTGCAAACTCGTCACACACGATTTTCACACGTTCCCGGCAGAATTAGTCCGAGGAATATCTGTGAATCAATTTTCGACCGCAATAACCAAGGACCAGTCTATTATGGCCGCGTGCTGGCTCTAGCAAGCGTGCGTCTACGCAGGTAAACGTGTCTCTCCGGCTGCCTACCTATCTACCTACCTACCTACCTACCTACCTACCTAACTCGAGACTCGGCTCGCTTGCTCCTTCGTTCTCCAGTCATTGAACTCGAAGCTCGTTCAACCCACCAGCTGTTTCTTACTACTCCCCCACTGTTCTCCGGCTGCTCCCCGGACAGGTAACTCCCCACCGTTTCTTCTTCCTGGCCGTGGACCATGCCTCTTCCGACACCTCCGAGAGGCCTAGACTCCATGCTACTCCCGATCGGCTGGCTAGACCGGCCAGCGAAGGTAGGAGGGTCTTTTCAAGGTTCTTCTCGAATATCGATTCGGCCAAGCGACACCGAGGGAAGGTCGAGTTCTTAGGGTCAACGATCGGAACACGCCTGATCGATGCTGGCCATGGGCCGAGGATTTCTTACCTAATCTTCGCCGGATAGTTTCTATGCGCCGGAGCCGGCCAGGATCGTGTTACGTGTACCGTGTCCCTCGTCTTTCGACTATTGAGACTTCAGAGTTTCGTCAGCCTCGCTGCTTTGTCGCGGGATTCTCAGTGTGCAACTGCAGCTCGTAAA
>CM052160.1:13246046-13263727 GCA_028455555.1 Augochlorella aurata | reverse complement strand
TAATCAAAATATTAATATAATCTAATTAATCAAAATATTAATCTAAGAAATAACTATCTTATATAAACATTCATTCGCAAAAATTTGAGCAATGTCCAACTTCGTTTAATACTGAATAACATGCAAACTTATATTTTTAAAAATATAAATTGCAAACCTCTATGCAAAATCAGAGCAGTGTCATCGATCGAAAGAATATTCCTCTCCTGGCTAACCTAAACAAATTACGAACAATATAAAAGAATTGTTAACTTCTTTTTCAATTTGCCAATTTATTAATCAGTTCGATATCAGTTCGCCACAGTCGATTACATTCGAAACAGCGGTGAAATCCAGAACGGTAACACCATCAAGGATTAACGAGGATTAAATTCGAGAGACACGTGACCGAAATTGTAGCCAGCATCTCGCAAGCTGCGAATTCTCGAAAGCGTTTACAGTCCGCCATTAAAAGGACGCTAACTGGCCAGCAAATGGAAAGCAGAAGGTGAATCGAAATGCAACCGTGTGTCCTCGATTCGTTGTGTTTTCTTCGACGCCGCTCCGTGAATTTATATAGATAGACCGTAACGTTATTTCCTACACGTTTCGCGTTATTCCCGTCGCCCTGCAAATTGTAGCGAACGTTTCGATTCTGCGACAGCTATATCGATCTCGCCTAAAAATATATAAAAACGTCTAAAACCATTTCGCAAATCAAATAAACGCGGAGCGTGCTCTCGCGCGCCGTTCGGCTCGACCTAAAAGCACGCCGCTGCATTTAATTGCAGCGATACATAAACCAATTAAATGTCGATAGGCTGAATAAATTACGATCAGTTGAAAACAAGATCCGTCTCGGACGTCGAGCTAATGGCGCGACGTGACCCAATATCATTCTCAAAATACGAACGCTTCTATTCGTCGAGCAAGTTCCCGAGAGTTGAAACAAAATCCGACAGGTTATGATTCACGACATTAACCCTACCCGCGCGAAAATCCCCGAAAGTGCTAAAAATATTCGCTCTAGATACGTATCGAAGGATCGAAAGAGCTATTTCGAAAGCGACCTAAGTCCATTTGTATCGAATTTGAGATATTTAAGGACTTGCGTTCCAAAGAAAAGGATATAAAGTA
Source organism: Augochlorella aurata (assembly GCA_028455555.1). Classification (NCBI taxonomy): domain Eukaryota; kingdom Metazoa; phylum Arthropoda; class Insecta; order Hymenoptera; family Halictidae; genus Augochlorella; species Augochlorella aurata. Next base: position 13,262,611 of record CM052160.1, on the reverse strand, counting down.
TACCAGAATTATTTAATTCCCATATTATTATTTCAATAATTTATTTCAATTTATTTTAATTTATTCTAATATTTAATATTACTATTTCACTTCCCATTAAAATAATAGCAACTATTAAGTGAATAATATACACATTATTGTAGTAAAAAAGAGGACAAATGAAATTAGTTCACTTTCAAAATAAACAGCTAAAATAATGCAGAAAATATCAAGTAATAAAAAAGTAATCAAGTTATTATATTGTCGCAAAATTAATGTTAAAATTATTTTCGTAATAACGCAATGTACCTTTGCAATTTCTGGAATAAGAAGGACGATCTTGATAGCACCACTGTGTCGACATTCGTCTTCAAAGGGTTACCTGGTTCGCAAGAATCGACGAGGAAGGCATTCCTCGGTTCAGGGGATACCACGACCGCTATATGTATAATCTACATATACATATATATACATACAGGTGACAAGCAAACGCGTGAAAGGTTGAAGCGTTCCGTGCGAATCGACAATTCCGACCCGCGGGATCGAATCCGGGGATCTGGGGTCATCGACGCATCGTCGTTTTCCCTTGTTTTCTGATCGGTATGCGCGGGTGCCTCGCCGCGCGACGCCGACAGGTGAGCACGGAGTACACAGGCGTACGTACACGCGCGTGCAGGTCTATACGTATGTAAGATACAGTTAGGAGTACCGTTCTGAAAATGCAACGGCTCGTATCGAGCCGAAGAGAGCGAGGAGAGTGTTGGGTTGTAGTCTCTGGGCTCGCGTATACGCGGCGCGGAGCGGCGCTTTAACTCAAACGGGCTGAAGCGGCGGGAGGCAGAGATCCAGTCGAAAGGGGTATAACGGTAGCGATAAATTCAATGGCAGCGGGAGAGACAGAGAGAGAGCGAGAGAAAGAGAGAGAGAGAGAGAGAGAGATAAAGTGGAAGAGAGAGAGAGGCAGGATGAACCTTGCGCAGCGTTTCACGTGCGAATAATCACCGACCGACGAAAGCATCTAATTTTCCAGCGCTTGCCGCGTTTTCCAGCGAGCGGCCTGGTTGCTGATAGGTCAAGTCCAGGCCTCTGTCAGACTCGCCGAAGCCAGCTTTCCATTAGCGGCCGGTCCACAAGGTGCCACTGTTATTCAAATTGGCGCGTGTCGCGCGTCGTGTACCGATAACAAAACAGCGGTCCAATCCGAGTGGAACGGGAGCACGCGCGCGAGGTAGAACGAATGCGTTATAGTAGATCGAAGCTCACCTTAAAGGGACGCGACTGTTCGCGTTGACCGACAAAGCTCGCCCCTTTCGACACCTGGTGACCTCGTTAGACCGCGAGTCCCGGTCCGTCCTCGCGATCGGCGCCCGACGGAAGATCGAGTCGATCGAGCAGGACGGGATCGCGTCCGCCGTTGCTCTCGGCCAGCAGCGATAGGGGATGAGTTAGCAAAGTAATCGCTTCGGAGACGGAACAGTCTATCTGACCGAGGAATACAGGCTGCTAACGGATCGAACGAATAGCGGGCAGAGCGGTCGGTGGTCGGCGCGTGCGCGCGCTACCCCTGAATCGCGTCGAACCAATGAAACACCCTCTCGCGCTGCCCTCAGGGGGTCGAACATTCCGATGTACGTTTCGAGTAATTTCCATCGCGGATCCGATCGCCGAGAAATTCTCCTCTGGAAGATACTCTGTCGAACAGGCGACCGGGATCGTCGGAAGGGTGCAGGGCGGCGGGGTGCGGCGTGCTGCGAGAAGCTGTAATCCGGGCGGGGTGGTAGCGAACGGTGGTGGATCGACAGAGGCTGCCATCTGGTGGCGGTCGCAGCAGGCTCGAGCCACTGCTTCCCCGTGAAGTGCATAGCCGAAACGAGTCGTTCGGCTCCGAAACGTCATCGGCACGAGCTTTTTCGAGGGACCGAGCGGATCCGTGACGCGACGCGATCGACACGCGTGTCCCGTCCGCGAGTCGTGTTCCCCGCAAGGTGCTAGTTCCCGTGTTGCCCCGGTGTGTTGCTTCCGGAAGCGAAATAACGAGCGGCCACGCATCGCCGAGCCAGGATGACGGAGACGATAATGACGTAAAGCCCACGAGGCCAAGTGGATTCGACTGGTGACCCGACTCGGGACGCGCGCGGCCCTCCCGACCCATGGCCGAGGAAACGTCGTTCTCTGCTGTGCCCGTGACTGCTCCTCGGAGCTCGGTCCCCTGAGCCCGGGTCACGCGAAAACGTCACTCCGGTGGAACCTTGATCCCGAAGAGAGACTGGACGATGATCGATGTCGCGGAACCACCGTCGCCGCGACCTGCGACGATGCCCCGTAGCAAATCCGCTCGCGATCGCCTCGAACTCGCGAGCTGTTTGATCGATGATTGAACCGCTCCCGGACCCTACCAGAGACTGTTTCCCCGACGTGTTATCGTGCCCAGGATCTGGACTACACCTGGCAGATGTAGCTATCGCTCTCTCTCTCTTTCTCTCTCTCCTTCACCCTCTCTCCCTCTCTCGTAGGATGTAAACCGAGCGACGCGCCGAGGAAAGAGTGAGACAGAGGCCGCGAAAGGGGCGAAACGTGCTAGACCAGGAGAAAACTCGAACAGCCCCGCCACGTTGAACCGCTGTGTTCACGGGATATCGACCGAAGGCCGCGCAGCTACCGAATTAGTCGCGACGAAGGTCGCGAATGAACGCGTGTGCCTCTTCCCGTGAGATCAGCCGCGCCGATACGAGCCAGCAGCTCGGCCAGCACAACAGCCATTGCCGGAACCTACGACAACCTACGAGAACCACCGAAACGCGGGAGAGCCAGTCTCTCGCGCCAAGTGTTTCCATCGCCGTGCTCGACGGGATCCGGCGGAACGTCTAGCGAATCGATGCGTCCGGATTAACGAGGGGGTAACATTGAAACCGAGAGTGCGGACTGGATGTAACTCCCTCGAAATACGGTTCTCTGAACGAGACCTACTGACCTATCGACTACTCGACTCGCTCCCTCCACCCTTCTCCGCGGAGTCCCTCCGCGTCCCTCGGCGTCCCTCCGCCCCACCACCGGTCTCCGCCTTGTTCTCCGGTTTTTTTGTTCGCGGTCTACGCGTTTGCCCTTTAATCCGCGGACACCTAAGCGAGAGCCAGATCGACGCATCGCGGGACACCGACCGTTCGAGGAAGCGTTCTCGCTTCGTGTTCGTGTCGCGGCGGTGTTTGTGTGTGTGCGCGTCTGTTGGGTCGCGACGTAGCTGCGCGTACGAACGGAGGCTCGGGTGAATCGAAGAGAGTCGTTCTTTGAACGAGACCCACTGACCTATCGACTCGGCCGCTCCACTCCTACCCCCGGCGTCTTTCCGCTCGCTGGCCACCCTGCTCTTTCTGCCTTTCTCCCCTGCGTGTGCTGGCGTACCGTCGCCGCGTCATCGCGTCGGGACGTATCGCGGACCCGTTTCGTACACCCCCGCGAAAAGGGTAACGCTCCGGGGGGTGCTCGCCCGACACACACCGACCGCACACATTCACCAGAGACAAACGAGTGCCTAAGGACTTTCAATTCAGGACTTCGACGATCTCGCCGCTCCGACCTCCTCCGACAGTTTTCTATCTGTGTTTTTTCGCGTCTAACCGCTCGGTGCGCAGGGTATCTACTCTTGTTTTTCTCTCTCTTTCTCTACCTCGGTTCTTCTCTCTCTTTCTCTCTATCTCTCTCTCTCTTTCTCTTTTTCTCTCTCGATCTTTCTCACTCTGATTCTCTTTGGCTGTAGATCGTCAAGTATTGGTAGGGTATCGAGACTGGAAGATGAAGAGTGCCTAAAATTTTATGCCTTCTCGACTGATTATTGATACGCGCACGAATTATCGTCTATTTTCTCGCCTGGCGAACGACTCTCTCCCGAACGACTACCCCCGCGAACGAACCCCTCGACGTGTAACAGTCGGTAAACAGTGCCTCAGATTATTATCTCCTCTCGACTGATCAACGGATCGTTGCAAGCGTGTCCCTCCTTCGACGCGGTTTATTCGCTGGTTCGAAAGGGAACGGAGACAGGCATCAGGGACAGAGGGACTTTCTCGATTTCTTTCCACCTTCCTTCCGGGATTTTTCCGCCCGCTCCAGGCGAAACCCGTGCTGCTTTCCCTATCCTCTGCGTCGTTTCGACCCACGCGACCGAAGACAGTGCACCGAAGCAGCTTCTAGAGACCTTCGCGCGGCCCGCGTCCTTCGCGGATCCGGCACAGAGAGCCGACGAACTCGACGCAGGAGGCGTGAGAGGGATCCCCGCGTTCGTCAGCGTAATCGAAGCGTCGAACTTTTACCGGGTCGACGGTGCGATCGATCGACCACGGCGGTCTCTCGGCGGTGCGTCTTTAATTTCGCTCGCGGAAGAGATGGCATCCGGATCGCAGTCCGTCCTGGTGCCCTTCGGCGTGAAAGAGGATCGCGTGACGAGCGTCCAGGAATCCGCCACCTGTAAACCCGTGACGTGTCGGTACGGGTCGTCGACGACAATAGCCTGATCCTGGAATTGCGGTGACCAGACTGCGTACGAAACAGCAGTGCCAGCGATACGGAGGATCGAGAGGAGCAAGATCTCACGGGAAGAAAAGTTGTGCCGAGAGGAACTCGCTCGGTTAACGGTGAAAGACAGTCGAGCAACGGAAACGAAAGAAAGAAGAGAAGTAGTCTGATCTATAAATCGTAGCCCTCTGTTCGGACTCGTCGAGCTGCTCAAGTTCAAGAGCGATACCGGAATAGCGGGCTTCCGTTGGCCGAGTCTCGAGTGGCGAACATGTTGTTGGATCGACTTTGAACTGAGAGGGAAAGCATAGCTCGAAAAATGGCGGAGAGTGCGGCCAGTCCGGGCTCCGTGCAAGTCGCCGCGAACAGTCCGCAGCAACAGCAACAATCCCAACAACCGCAACAACAAGCGCCCCAACAAACGCAACAGACCCAACAACCGCCGGATATAAGCAGCTCGCAGCTGGCGTCGCCACCAATCACGGGCACAGGTACGAATAGGAAACGATCGAGATCTTCCGGTAGGGTTATATTTAAGATCTATGGGCATCTCAATTAGATGTTTTTGTTCGATTAGCGAAACATTACTCCAAGACCGTTCCCCCTCGCTGATATCGATCCGCTCGCTACCAACACGGGGGATTCGATTCTTCTCTTATATTCGTGTTACGTTCCAAATCGCGTTCGTAATTCACGTTTACTATGTCGTTTACTATGCCGTCCGTACGCGGATGAAGAAGTTATAAGTTCAGATTTTATGGTATCGCAAGTTCCATAAAAATGCATCTTGACTTTTCAATTCACTTTTCAGTCAATTTCAATTGACTTTTCAGACACTAGCTTTAGGGGACTCGTCGAGGTTATGGTTATTATGGTTGTAAAGATACATGCATGTGTTTTCTATTCGGTATATGTGTTACTTGCGGCAAGTATTGTAATATCAATAGTTGAAACCAGCATAAATGTTTCATTGTTGCTTTTACAATTTCTAATTTTTATAATTTCTAATTTTTATAATTTCTAATTTTTATAATTTCTAATTTTTATAATTTATAATGTTATAATTTATAATGTTACTTTTATAATTTCTAATTTTTATAAGTCATAATGTTGTAATTTATAATGTTACTTTTATAATTTATAATTTTTATAAATCATAATATTGTAATTTATAATGTTACTTTCACAATTTATAATTTTTATAAATCATAATGTTGTAATTTATAATGTTACTTTTATAATTTATAACTTTTGTAATTCATAATGTTGTAATTTATAACGTCACTTTTATAATTTATAATTTTTATAATTCATAATATAATTCATACTTTATAATTTTTATAGTTTATAATTAAAATTACTTTTATAATTCGTAATATAAAATAGCTGCTCTCAGTGCTCTATAAATCTCGCGTTAAATAAATTGATTCGATTTTACGCCATTTTTGAGGTTATGGAACTGGCAGTTGAATTTCCGTGTTACCAGTAAAAATGTAGATTTTCCACGACCCGAGTTTTATCATAATTTAAAGAACACTATAAAGAACCGTTTCGCACGAGTCTAACGACGTTTTGAAATAACAGCGTCGTGAATAATATTACTAGACTGCGGGCTTTTATGGAACGCGTGAAAATGCAAGAAATATTTCTTTCGCCGTCACTTCGAATTCTCCGGTTTTTACAAAACGGTTTTCAGATTTCTACACGAGAATATTACATTGCACAAATGTTATAGAGATCATTTCTTGCCGATGAATTTCGCGCGACCAACGCGCTATGCAAATGGGATAGTCTCGCATTCTTCTACGCTTCGAAAGCGTTGCAACGAGAATTAACAGAGCATTGCCTGCTATCGAAATTACGTATTACATTACTTATAATTGTTATAAATCGTTATTCTTTGCAATCGTTATAAAATAGTAAGAATTAGTAACACAGCCGAATAAACTGCACACCTGACACTGCTGTTTGCGTTCGATCCTGGGAAAATCATGACTGAAACCATCTAAACGATACATGCTGTCTTTGATGAGGGAACTGTGACTGATAACTTCTTCGTCTGGCATGGCTTCATTTGATTAGCATTTGTTTAGGCCGCTGTAATATGATTGGACGGACACGCGTTTTAAATCAATTGGTGACGTCGGAAAATGTCTCAATAAATCTACTCGCAGTTTTGATTTGTATGTGAATTTTATACGTTTGTAGCAAAAATAACTAGATTAAATATAAAACTCTCTCTCTCTTTATATAAAATTATATAAAATTACATAAAATTCTCTGTCTTAGAAATATAAAATTATATGAAATTCTCTGTCTTAGAAATATAAAACTCTCTGTCTTTTTATATAAAATTATATAAAATTATATAAAAATCTCTGTCTTAGAAATATAAAACTCTCTGTCTTTTTATATAAAATTATGTGAAATTCTCTCTTTTTGAAATTGATGCATTTTGCATTTTGCACTATAGAATTCTAATTATTTTTCTACAAAATTTTTCTACAGAAGAATGCATTTTGTACGTAGTATACAGGTAGAGGGGATGATTCTATCTGGAAAAATAAGTCGCGACTATACTATACAGTTTTTCATATCAGCCATCGTTTGCCAGCAAAATTAGGCGAATACAACCTGCGCCATTGAAACGAAATCGGCTGGCGCGTCTGTTCATGACCGACCGATTCTACTCCGAGCGGATACTAGGCCACACGAATCAACGAATCAGTCGACTCAATCGTCTCGTAAACGAAGCATTAAATCTCAAAATTTTATTCCATACTCTCGTCTTATTATTTATCGTCAGTGTAGAATCACCCCTCTCCCGGTCATGTCAGTATTATAATGTTAAAAGAAATTTTATTAAACAAAAATAAAATAAATTTCCAGATATTCGCGAACAAACTGTGACTAAAGTTTTATCCTAAATTAAGCAATTTTCTGAGTTCCAGAGTTTCTGAATTCGGCCGGTCGAATTGGTTTAGTAGAACGTGCATAAGCAAGCGTCATCCAATTAAATTCGAAGAATGGAAGTCGGGATTTAATTCTTGTGTGTTCTGAAGTGCTCAATTTGGAACGTAACACTTTTCTTTGGCTAAAAATGCACGAGGCTCCGGTGAATTGTTAGCAAGAAAACTCGGGGAGGAAGGAGAAAGGCTCGGCGAAGGCAGGAAGCAGGCTTAGCGAATGAAAGACGACGCTGCGTTTCTTTTTTTCTTTTTTCTTTTTCTCGAATTGCGCCGGCCGTGTTCGCATCACCGGCGATTATTATATCGGGCATTCTACGGCAAAATGGATCAATGCCGGAAACATTTTGCATTCTCCCTCCGACGTCACGCAACCTGCTAATTACCGAAGTTGCCGCGATTTACCTAACTGCAAATTTTCATTGCGATTATCGGAGAAATATTCGAGCCGTTTATCTTGAGACTGACCTAAGTCCATTTGTCATTTTTTTGTCGACTGTAGCAACGTGTATATTATTCGCTTAACAATTGCTATTGTTTTAATGGGAATTAAATAATAATATTAAAATAAATCACAATAAATCACAATAAATCAAAATAAATCAAAATAAATCAAAATTAATCAAAATAAATCAAAATAAATCAAAATAAATCAAAATTAATCAAAATTAATCAAAATTAATCAAAATAAATCAAAATTAATCAAAATAAATCAAAATAAATTGAAATAGATTAAAGTAAATTAAAATGAATGAACATAAATTATTAAAATAATAATGTGGCAATTAAATGATGCATTGGCATAATTTATATTTTTATTTTCTCTTAACGCAACCTTTAAATATCGCAATTTCAATGGAAATGGATGTAGGTCACTTTCAAAATAGACGGCTCATTTTTGCGTTCACAGTCTTCGTATATAAAAGATATTTTCGTATTTAACTGGATAACAGCATGACTTCTCAATTAATATTGACTTAGATCATAGGATCTTACCGAATTCTCGTAGACACTGTATAGATTTTTAATATGCAAAGCATTTTGCTGTTTCAATAATAAGTCGGCGCACTCGAAACTCCTCGCGGCGCTACCGTCGAAAGTTTTTTATTACTCTCGAGAGGCTCGGCCACGCGGCCATTTTGTTTCCATCCCTTAATTGGGCCGGGCTGCTCGCTGAAAAGTTCTATCGAATCCAAACAGTTCGCGAATATATCGAAGCCGACGTGCCTTCATAACGCAGCATTCAGTTTCTCATTTGCTTGCAAACGAACAAATGCTTCTAATGCTGTTGATTATATTCCGTAGTTCGTTGATCTTTAACAATCCAGCATGCTTTTGCATCATGATTACTGAGATATTAAAAGTTTGATAGGAGAACCATGCGGTTTCTGTTTTCTGCTATCGATGCACGCTAAAAATCTCATCGCACCGTTTAGAAGATGCGAATTGACAGGTATTCGTTGTCATCGTGTAGCCTAAATGGTGAATAGGCTAATATAAATACCTTTGGATGACCAGTTTTGTCTTTGATTTGTTTTTGGGCGTAGTTAACCTAATAATTCTCGAATTAAATTGTTTTATCGAGAATTAAGCGAAACGAAAAAATTTAATTTATTAAGGAACCCGAAATTCTTAAACTGATCTAATCAAAAATGTCTTCGTCACTAATAACAAGCATTTGACGCGACGCCAAAGGCTATATAAAGAAATAAAATACAACTGAACACGTTCTATTCGATAAATAAGAAGCTAATCACGCTCAAAACCAGACCAGAGACGCAGCAAACCTCCATCATATCATCGTTCGAACATGAATTTTGTATGTAAATCAACATCGAAACCCTGTCGGCCGGACATCGGTGGGTATCAGAAGGGTTATCAAACGTCAAGTACACAATAACGCATTAATAACAAATTGGCTCTGGATCTCGAACAGAGAAAACCACTCAGACGACCACCTCGTGCTAATATGACGACTTTCCATAAGCAAGCCCGCCTCGTCAAATCGGTCCCAACGACGGCCCAACAATGGCTCGGCGAAAAGAGACGCAATTACGTCGCGAACAATCGGGGCCCGGCTACCTCGGATCCATCCGGAACATAGTCCGGCCATTAGCGCGATCGAAAAACAAAAGGATGCGATCTTTCACTCTTATATCCGAGGCTGCTCACGCAACGCGGCCACTCCTCGCGGAATCAGGAACGTTCAGAATCCACTATTACCATATCGATCAGAGGTAGCTCGGCGGGAAAACGGTCGGTGAACGGTGCCGGCCGACAGGCCGCGCTATGCCGGCGATCATCGTCGACATCGGTTCGACGTTGGCCCTCGGATCGAGCGCATCTTATCTGGCCGCAACGATCCTCTAGATCCACTAGACAGCAGGAAGGACCGGAGGAAAAGAAGGCGAAGAAGAAGAAGAGGAGTCCGGGTTCTCCGAAGAGAGCGATCGGCACGAGCTTGGCCCCGGCGATAGGTAGCATAAATCAAAGCGGAGTTAGCCCCGGCTGCTAGCCGGAGAGACGGTCGAGGTCGGCTCTCTTGTTCGGGGCAGGCAGCGAGTCGGTTGCATCGCGTAATGAAGGACCATTACTCCTCGCGGTCGGATTGCACGGCGCAGCGAGACGGAGCGGGCCGGATCGGGCCGGAGCGAGACGGAGCGGGCCGGCGCGGGCTCGAGCGGGCCGAGCGGCCCGATGTGCCGGCGCTTTTCGTGCACGCTTCTCATCCCACGAGGGACAGGGCGGGAGCGAAAGGGGCAGAGAATGCAGCGGCGGCGAGACGGAGAGAGCGCGAGTCGCGTTAGCGGATCTGTCGGTCGAGTAACGGAACGCTTTCGAGTACCGCTAGCACCGGCTCTGACGCGGTTACCGGACACCGTTACTTCGGTGATCCGCGAGTATACCCACCACGTGCTGTCTCACCGTTCTCTTTGAAGCGCGCGGCTCCGCTCCACTCGGCTCGGTTCGGCTTGCCTCGGCCCGGCTCTCTCGTCGACGATACGCTCGCCGGATTACGCTCGGAAAACTTCGTTTGACCCTTTCGGCACGAATCCACGCGTATTCCCGATAACCGAGCTGACGACGCCAGTGTCCACGATTGGCGAACCGAATCGCGACGGCTCCTTTGACGCTGAACATACGTGGCACTGGAAACGATCGATGCTTTGGAAGGATGATCGCATTGAATTTACCCGTACCAGGTTTATTATCGAATATTGAGAAAGTTATTCGATTAATTCCAGTTAGAATTGCTTCATAATTTCTACAATTTTGCAATGGTAAATTTGGGACCGGTTATTTTGTCCGCTGTGGTAGATTTAGTGTTAATAATTTAATAATAGACGAGATTTACATTTTGTAGCCCTCTTATATGCTCTGAGAATGAATGTCCACATGGTGACGATAGAGGACTGCATTATACAGGTTACAAGCATACATTATGTGCGCAACGAACGATTAGGATTGTTAACTTTTCTCATTATTCGAGGCTTCGATGTACGATCTTGTTCTCTGTGAAAATGTTCGTACCAGAACCTCGGTTATTCGATCTAATTAGGGAAACGGAGATATTCGGATAATAGAACAGTTATCCGGTTGCAGTGCTACACTGGATCCTTATTCGCTTACACGATAAATGGTGATTTATGTGGATCGTCGTAGATTAAACTAATTAAAGGTACAAATAAGCGAGGTACTAATACACTTTAAAAGATCCTCATCCTGGGAGAAGTGAAACAGTTTAACCAACTTGAGGTACACCATTGAGCAATACAATACTGTAAAAAGCTTTTGAAACCGACGATGCTGCAAAGAGCGACTGCACCATAGTCGTAGGACGATCGTCATCGTCCCCTTATACATTTTTAATAATCAATTGATGAGAGCAAACATTTCATTCAAAAAATCTTCTCAATTTTACTATTGCAATTTGTTTTCATTTAATTATTTAGCTACTCTTATTTCAACAACTTCTTAGCAGTAAAATCGAGGCGACCATACAGAGAAATGTAAAAAGTAACTGCTAAAAAGTAAAGACGCGCCGTATCGACGACTAATTTATGGCATCCCGAAGTACCTACGCCGCCGTCTCACCCGAGATCCTGCGACAAAAGACTACCGTAGGAGAGGTTGAACGTCTGAAATTCGACGAACCGTGGAAAAATCGTGCGCGATCCACTGACGCCGACGCCCGCCTCTCCGTGTAAGCGCGACTGACTTACAAGCGTCCCGCGGCCCCTCCTCCCTCGCCGCCAATGGATCCGATGCCCCTTCTACCCGGCAACCAGTTCCGTTTGCATTAGCTCGATTCACTGTTACCGCCTCTACGCGAATAACCGCCGCGACGACGCTCCGTTTGCTTTTCTTTTTCCAGGCAACGGTGAATCGAACGGACCCGTGTACCAGACGTCGAAGAAACCGCGCGGAAAGGGAATTCTAGGGAGCCGGAGGGAACTGGGATAGTAGCCTCTTCGTCGCGAACTCATGCGGCATGCATATGCAACGCGAGATTGTTAGCTCGGCCGAGCGGTTGACGATGCGACGCGATTACGCCGACCGGTTCCTCGGGCCTGACTCGAATCGGGGGATATCGGTGCCGTTTTTCGGAACTTTAGGGGACTGCGGTGGGTCGATTTCAGGTGGAGGTTTTTAGGCGGGACTCGATGAGACTGAATGTATCGTGTGCTCTGCAAATGGCGTATTTTCAGTCTGTTTTTTTTGGATTATTGAAACGAAAAATGTGGCTTTATGGAAAATGATTGACTAAATTCTTTTATTCTAATAGGTATTATGAGATGAAAATTATTGAAAGCCTAAATAAACGTAATATTGTCATTTTTATGCGATGAGAGAACAGACACTTTTAGTGTTATATTACTATATTAATTTTATATTATTACATTATTATAATATTTATAATTTTATTATATTATATTATTATATATGTTTATATTATTATATTATTATATTATTTATTATATCATTATATTATTTATTACATTATTACATTATTTATTATATTATTATATTATTTATTATATTATTATATTATTTATTATATTATTATATTATATCATTACAATCTTTTAAAGTTAGAATTAAATGTTTCTCTCTCGAAACGTAGACATACGATAAATGTAAAATTTCTCTTCCTCGTAATTAATTAAATTACACTCGATGACGTAATCGTTGAAACTATGAGGATGCGATACGGCCTTGAACTTCCGGATCGAACTCGATAGTTTGAACCTGTACAACCAATTGCATTAATCGATTAATGTTTTAGCAATAAAAAGAATGTTAATAAGAACGATTCTAAAATCAACTGAGATGTGTAAAAAATTCTAACAAATTTTTCAAACAATGTTTCAAAATTTGTTTAACAACGATCGAACCTAGTAATGAAAATAATCAATGATTTCGTACCGAGACGCGGTTACGTTACGGCGGACTTCGCGAGCTCGCCGCGTAAAACGGTTTCATTTTTCAACTGTAACATTCTATCGTTGGAACGTTTGAAGTCGTTCGCGTAATTACAAGCAGCACACGAGGAGTGCTGATGAAGAGATAGGCTTCCATGTGTTCGGGAGGGATATTTTTAGCGAGCGCTGTTAAGGAAACACAGAGAGCAGTACGGTCGGAACAATTTTCTTACAACGCGTTCGATTAACCAGTTAACTGCGTCGATCTTTTTGCAAAGCGGCCACTAGAATCCAAAAAGACGAATCCAACTCAAATTATTTATAATTTTCATTCGTTTGTTTCATTTCGTCTTGACCCCTAAACATTTTAAACATATTAAAATTTACGAATATAATTTAGTATTCGCCAGAATTACAATTTAAATATCAAATTCTAAGAAAATTTTACGGATATAATCGTCACGACACAAAATTCTGCCACATTCCATGACGGACATAGTCGTCGAACACACCTAACTAGTTAATTCTCCGCGGCGAAACGGTAGAAATATTCAACAAATTCGCCAATAACGGCTCCACAAACCAGTATCGGTAACCTAGACGTTCTCCATCGGAACGAGGAATAAAACACCGTCGCAGAGGTCCGCTGAAAAATGTGGGATCAAGATAACCCCGGGTTCAATTCGCGGTCCAATTGGTACTCTTATCGTCGAGCATTCTTCGACATCCATTGGTCAACTCGCAGCCGCAGAAATCCGACCTAAATCCGGAAAAAAGAGGAGCCGATGGCAACGGCTTCGCGGCTCGTTCTTGAAAAACCGCGACTCGTTGTTTATCTAAGGCCGATGCAACGGCTAACACGCAATATTACTTAATAGCGTATGCTCAGGTAGCGTGTCGACGGGGGCCTGTTATCGTAATACGTTCGTCATTCCAGCGTGGATACATTGGAACCTTTCGGAGATAATGGAACCGGTTGGTCCCGGCGGGCGGCGGGGAGTCAGGTGCTAGAATCACAGTTAACCACGCGCGATTTTTCCGCCGTTTATTATTGGGACGTTAGGCCGCGGCGGAGCTTTCGCGGCCGCTGAAAGCGCCGTTTTAATCGCTCCGTTACGGGGGTACCGGGAACGAAGAAGCGCGCGCTTATCGCGCGTAACGGAAAAGGAAGCCTCCTGTAAGAGCCGCGGTTCACGCGAACGATCGCTCGGGTGCACCTCTCCCGGGACCAGGGGTTAGGAGGCCACAGCCGCTTCGCCATTTTGCTCACGTCCGGCACCATGAGAAAATTTACGAGACAATATTTGAATAATCGCCGGCGATCCGCGAAAAGACCGCGCCGCCGAGGGCCCTGTAACTTGAACCGCCGGGAAAAAAACCACTATTTATTTAGCAACGAATTCGCAGGCATGCCTCCTGTTAACGGATTACGGGTACCGTTGCTTCGACGATCCAGACATTGATTTTGCACGCGAGTCTCCCGTAATTACGCCGGCCATTTTGCCACGCTGGGACGAGCGACGCGGATCTTTTTTACTGGGTCGGTGAATTTCAGATTTGGAATTCCAACGACGCCGCTCTTGCCAACTATTCCGAATCTACGGCTATCAAGCGAACGTTTCTCGCTTGAAATTCGAAGGCTTAAAAGTCGTTCGAACATTATTATACGACAACGAGAAATTAGCTTTTACTAGCGATTTGGTGTTTTGGAAAGCGGTCGTAATTATTGCGGAAACGTTTATAGGTTAAATGAATATTTTGAGGTTAGGTTGCACGTTTAACGCACTGTATTTGACGAGTTATGTTTAACGCGTTATATTTAACATGCTATATTTAACATGTTATATTTAACACACTATATTTAACACAGTATATTTAACAAAAAAATATCTGTAGAAGAAGTAAACACTAATAACAATATATTATCATTTCATCAACCCTTTGAGATCGAACGACGCCCTATTGGCAACAGACGTAGCACCCAATTCCCAAAAACACGATGAAATAATTTAAACATTCAAACAACAACAATCGCATAAATCCTCTTACTCTAAAAGGATATTTCAAGTATTCCTAAGAAATCTAAAAATAAAAAGGTTTATCTCCAACCTCAAACTGTCGCCTTTCGCGGCAATAATTGTCGCGTTTAGCGGAGGGTAGGTAGCACCCAATTCCCAAAAACACGATGAAATAATTTAAACATTCAAATAACAACAATCGCATAAATCCTCTTACTCTAAAAGGAGATTTCAAGTATTCCTAAGAAATCTAAAAATAAAAGGGTTAATTTCTAACCTCAAACTGTCGCCTTTCGCGACAATAATTGCCTCGTTTAGCAGAGGACAGGTAACACCCAATTCCCAAAAACACGATGAAATAATTTAAACATTCAAACAACAACAATCGCATAAATCCTCTAACTCTAAAAGGAGATTTCAAGTATTCCTAAGAAATCTAAAAATAAAAGGGTTAATCTCCAACCTCAAACTGTCGCCTTTCGCGGCAATAATTGCCGCGTTTAGCAGAGGACAGGTAGCACCCAATTCCCAAAAACACGATGAAATAATTTAAACATTCAAACAACAACAATCGCGTATAAATCCTCTTACCCTAAAAAGATATTTCAAGTATTCCTAAGAAATCTAAAAATAAAAGGGTTAATCTCTAACCTCAAACTGTCGCCTTTCGCGGCAATAATTGCCTCGTTTAGCAGAGGACAGGTAGCACCCAATTCCCAAAAACACGATGAAATAATTTAAACATTCAAACAACAACAATCGCGTATAAATCCTCTTACTCTAAAAGGATATTTCAAGTATTCCTAAGAAATCTAAAAATAAAAGGGTTAATCTCTAACCTCAAATTGTCGCCTTTCGCGGCAATAATTGCCGCGTTTAGCAGAGGACAGGGCGGTGAGAACGTTCCCAAAGGCGTGCTTATCGTCGCCGACGATATTTTCGACGGGCCCCGAAAGCCGGAAACCGAGGACGTACTCGGAAATATTCGTTTCCACGAGAATTCCGGCGGTTCCCATTGTCTCGGACGGCGCGGCCTTAAAATTCACGCGTTCGGTGTAAAAGGAAGCGGAGGAGAGCATTAATTTTTCGAAGTTCGAGCGGTCCGTGTGGGAAGTCGAAAAGGTCACGGGGTCAACGATACCGTCGTTCGTCGTCGGGATTGGTTGCCGCGACCGGTTATCGCGGCGCACCGTGTTTAAATATCGTTTATACGAGCGATCGATTCTCGCCCGTTTCCCGGAGCAATTATTGAATCAAAGCGAGCCCGGCGCGCCATTATTGCTGAATTTTACCGCGGACTGGTTTTTCGCGCGATGAATCACAATACGGCGAGCGGTTAGGGTTTCCCGTTGCGTTTATGCTGCTTTGCGCATCTCTATGATCTACGGGTCAGCGGGTCATGCTATTTGCCATTTGCCTCACGTGCTCCGAGCGCAGCACCGACGTCGATATGAGATAACCGGGCACCGATATTCCGTGCGCGCACATTTTTTTGACCACCATCCGAGGGATCATGCGAGCAACTATTTTAACGGCCAATCTTCGGACCGATCGCTCCCGAAAGTTTACGTCCAACCCCCCGCGTTCCGCGGACATTCAATTGTTTGCTAATGGAAATTGTTGGATGATCGTAGAGCCTAATGCTAATTTGGGTCATCGGTTATGAATTT
>CM052160.1:13221862-13245946 GCA_028455555.1 Augochlorella aurata | reverse complement strand
GCCAGAGAAACTATTTTAGATTTCGGGTGAAAATAGCATCGAGTGCAAAGGGTTAATACACCCTAGAGCACGTATCCGTGCACACAGCGTGGCACAGACACGTCGTCGAATGCAGTCTGGCATTATCCCGAGGAAATTTCGTTTCACCGAAAGAGAAACGACTGGCACTCGAATCTACTAGACCCTGTCCGACGTCTTCGCACCGGCGCGTTATTACGGGAAAACGCGTTCACGTCTGAACGCGTAGCTCTCTGCGTTGTCTCCGACCAAGGATCAACCGGTCCGCGAGCGTGTGCCAAAGACGTCGCCAGAAATCGCGCAGCATCGCTCTCCTAGAAACGGTGGTAGCAGCAGCAGCCTGGGCGGCGAGCGCGTCGCGTTCGGCGAGCAGACAATGCGACGCGGCGCAAAAAGGTGGATCTATCCGTGGTCCGAGTCATTAAACGATGAGTCACGAAGCGAGCGCCGATCCGAGCGTTCGGTCCGCGACGTGTTCATTTGAACGGGAGAGGACTCGGATCTGTTCTCCTCCGGCGGCTAGACGGTCGATGTTCCCAAGCGAAGGATGTTTCGTGCAACGGATCTCGTGAGATGTGCACGGCGAGATGGGTCTGGTCTTTATCTCCTCTCCCTCTCTATTTTTCCCTCTCTATCTATTTCTCTCTTACTCTCTCTCTCTCTCTCTCTCCGTCTCTCTCTTCATCCGATTCCGGTGGATCGTTCGAGCGGGATTGTTGGCTCTCGCGGCGCGCGTACCGAAGCGAAACGGCCGAGCGACGGTTGCAAGACGAAACTTCCGATTGCGACAGCACCCATCGCCGACAACAATCGCTCCTTACGTTAGGAGCGTGCACGGCACGGTCTCTCGGCCAGCCGAACAAACGCAAAGAAACGAGAAGGCCTCACGATGCACGTTGATAGTCGCATGAGGCTGCCTTTTAAAAACTTCGTTTCACATCAACCGAGACGGGGAACGGCACTGCTCGCCATGCGCCCGGCGCTGCTGCTGCTGCTGTTGCTGCTTTTTTCTCTTCTTCTTTTTTTCAGCTTCGTTTTTTTTTTCTTGCAAAAGACCGAGCTTCCGTTTTGTTCTTCGCCCGGATGGCCGGGCGGGGGTGGCGGCTGCGACGGGGTGGCTCGCGGCGCACGGGGAAAGGGGTGGGTTGTAAATGAGCGCGTAATAATAGCTCGAAGCTGTATTCGCGACGTGCGACCAAGTCTTTTCTTCGCACGAACGGGAACAAGAATGAAAAGAACGTTTCGACAGCAGAAACAAATTCAATGGAGCCGTTTCGACGGATGAATCCGACGCTTTGGCGATCCGCGCGGCTCATCCGCGAGCCTCGCCGATCGATAGATCCTTCTGCTGATTTATTATTTTCTTATGCTTGGACTGCGATCGAGCGCTTTCGATGCTTCGATATTCGGCTTCGTTGCTTCGCTGTTTCCTTTGTTCCCCAGGCGACGGGGTTCGTTTAGTCGAGGTTATGATTTTTTGTTTATTAGGTTGACACGTTCGACACCGGCGTCGCACAGGTGCGATCGTCGCGATTTTGTATTTCGCGCGGAGAATGGCGAATGAGTTTTGTGGATTATTTTGAATTGTTACATTCAGCATATTTTTGTTGTATTTTATGAAATAATGTGGTGCATTTAATAGGATTAACCCTTTGCACTCGAGTGGTGACTCTGAGGCGCCACTAAGAATTGGTATAATATTTTTCAGAATATTCATAATAATATCAGATTCGTTTATATTAATCTTTATTAAATGATTGTTAATTTTGTAAATATTGTACTTGCGAATAGGCTCAATTTCGTATGCATACATCGCAATAAATCATATAAAATAGAAATCGTGAAACGTGTTTTTGATTTCGAATTAAAATTGCTTCGAGTGCAAAGGGTTAATAGAATAAATGTAATTGTGTTCGCTAGTGACGCTGGTAGAGGACGTGTTAAGATGCTTATTTAAAGAGTTAGTTGAAATTGATTTGAATGGTGACGAACGTTTGCTGTTGATCCTTTGTATTATCGACAGGCAAGATTGAATTAAATAGACATTTACTGTTTTACCTCTTTGTAGTATCTTGTTCATTTCTTATCTTTACTGTCGACACAGATGCCAATCAATTGTTGGTCAAATAATAAATAATTCTTTTAATATTACATTGTAGTATCTTCTGTATTTTAATACTTTAACATTGAAATGAATCAAAATCTGTCATTACAACAGATGCAATTAACCCGTTGCTGTACTTTGATCGATTTTATTGGTGGTGGAGATTTTTAATTACAATCTATTCAGTAGAAATTTTATCCCGTTCTACTAATTCAAAATAAAATTCTCTTTAAGTCAATATTAAATCGTTTAGATGAATGTAGGCGCACTGAGGAACATGTATTTTCTTTTTCTACATTGAAATTCTATAAATTTACAATCTATACAATCTATAAATTTATATTTATAAATTACAAAATATCTATAAATTTATATCTATAAATTACAAAATATCTATATAATTTATGTCTATAAATTTATATCTATAAATTACAAAATATCTGTATAATTTATATCTATAAGTTTACGTCTACAATTACAAAATATCTATATAATTTATATCTATAAATTTATATCTACAAATTACAAGATATTTATAAATTTATATCTATAAATTACAAGATATCTATATAATTTATATCTATAAATTTATATCTACAAATTACACGATATCTACAAACTTATATCACAAAATATCTATAAATTGACAATACGCGATCGACAAATGCCTATCCATAGCAAACGCGGCAATAATGGTACAGCAACGGTGTCAAACCACGACCAAGAGCCAGAAAAATGTATTATCACCAGACCGCGGAATTTACGTCCTACTCGTAATGGCCCGGAGGTATCCTTGATACGCCGCGAAGCTCCAAGAAATTAAAAAGTCGTTAAACCGTTCAATCCTCGGAGCATCAACGCCGCGCCGTTCGTTCCAGAGTAGACTGTGACGAAAACAAATTTGTCCCGATTGTGAAATGTTTAACCATTGTCTCTGTTCTGCTTTCAGGTAAGTTTCATGTCCTTGATTCGGCTGTTGACGCGGCCCGCGAACACGGATCGGTGAGTACCTCCACGGAATCAACGAAATAACACGGATACATCTCGTTAGCGTTCTCCCCGTTCTTTCTTTTCGTTTCTGTCCGTCCTAAGGACGCGTATCAGCGGCCGGCGTTTTCGTGCCGCCGACTCACACAGAGCCGGAATGTATAATTCAGCGGATGAACGCGGCGTTAGTTCTTGATCGAAGCCGCTCGGGGAGTCAGGTCACGAATTTGTTTCACAACTGCGTAACTTTCCTAACGCTCGGAACAGCGTGACAAAACGGGGGGAATTGCGATCTTGGGATTTCTGTTTTGCGTCCCGGCGTAAACAACGACTCGCGCTCCTCGGAGAAAATGGCGGACGAGTCGCGCGAAATGCCGGCCCTCGAGAATCACGATTTTCTCAGAAAATCTGACGCCTCTGCATTCGACCTTTTACACAAATCATTATTTCTACATTGAATTTTGAACGCGAAATTATTACTAAAATTCTTCAAAAATTCGCAGCCTGTTAATATCCAAAATTTACTTTCGAGTAAATTAATTTGCGCGGTAACTTTGAAATAATCTAACTCGGTTCAAATATAGAAATTATTGAATTACCGTGATGGAGATCGATTGTTCGATGAACCGACTTTAGAATGTATAACAAGTGTCACAAGCAACAAGGTATGTTTGGAAAATAATTCGCGGAGCGCAAGGAAGAATTCTGTCATTTCCGCAGCAACCTAACCCGGCAAGAACTGTCAAAGAAAAGAGACGAATTGGAAACGCGAGCCGCGCAATCTGACAAGTAGTAGAAAGCTTCAAAGGCAGCAGCGAAATTCCCCTGTCAAATATATCTACGTGTCGCGAAGTGCGAACGTTAAAATCACAATGGCCGATAAAGAAACAAAGCAACTGCACAGGAAAACCTGTTCGTGCCTACAGGCTGCTCCATAATCGATGGACCGAGCGACACGCCGGATATCGACCGCGGAGAAAAACCGTATCGGAGATGCTCGAACGAAAGCGAAATTGGTTTTCGGTAACGCGTCCGATCGCTGCGTCCGTTTCCACTTATTCGACGGGGCGCCGACTTCCCTTCGCGCCGATTGCGCAGTTTCCCGCTTCCATCCGCGAGTTTGATCCATCCGCGGCGTAAAATTGATCAGGAGGTTGCAATTCGCAAAGTCCGATGAAAATTTTATTTTATTTCGCGATCAATGTTTTAACTAGCACTCGCGCGTGACGTACATGCGCTCGCTGTATCTCAAAAATGCACAGACGCATCGGGAAATAGAGTGCCGAAAATAGAGGCCCCGTGCGCCGAATTATCCATTCGATTTCATTCTCGCAACCGGCTTCCTGAATTAAGGATAAATCACGCTAGAATCTATTTTTTATGGTCGCCGAAACGGCGGAATATTAGCCGCAGACTTTGCTGAAATATATCATTTGAAACAATTGCCGGGATACCGAACGATGCGGAGATGAAAATTCGCGATGTGCTAGCGTCCAAAGTGATTTTAATCAAAAAAGAGAAACGTTTCCAAAATGGAAGTATAATTTGTTACACTGCAAAAATCTTCTCGGTTTTTCGATCAATTTTAGAGGAAGCAGTTTGTTTCGGAGATTTTTATCATCTCGTCGGACAGTGTTATTTATAATAGGTGCTTATTCAGTATAAAATGCAAGAAAAATTTCGTAAAATCATTGGATTATTCCTCATAAATCGAAAAAAGTTTCTTAGCTTCGCTGGAAAATCAAGACAATTTCTCTAAACTACGATATCGTTCACATTTCTACGCTTATTTTCATATTACACGTACGATATTAATCCCGTATAATACTAAAGATTCTAACAATTCATTACCCAATGACACAAAAACAACATAAAAAGTTTGAAAAATGATTCAGCAATATTTAATAGTGACTTAAATGCAAATAAATACGCCTCGCATTATACGCGACCCGATAGAAATATGTCAAATAACGTATTATTTAACAAATACTATCGTTTACGCTGATATTATACGATAACATATAGTCCGATATAATAAAATACACAGTAGCAAAATGATTCGTGAAACACGAAGTGAATAATAACGAGCCAATGGCGAAGTGCGCTCGCCGCGTCCATATTATTTGCAAAAATCGCTCGTCGGTGACGGCGCGGATGAAGAGCAAAATGAAGCGAGAGTCGCGAAATAAGAGTGGAAACGCGCAGCTGGTGGCCGAAAGGTGGGAAGGAAAGGTGGATTCAAAGCCGTCGTTCCACAGCAGAAGAAACTTGAAATTTCGAGCCGAGTCGTTCGGCACGTATTGCAGCCGAGGTGCACGCGCGCAACCAATGCGTCGTTCTCGGTGTACTCTCACTGTCCTCGGGGACGTTGCTCGAGGACGAGGATAAATTTTCCTCCTCGCGCCGGTATCAATGATTGCCCCACCTCGGCGACGCAAGAAGCGGCGCGTTCTTTGTGTCTCATAAACGGCCGGCCCGCGAGTCATTAAACAATTACATAATTCCGAATTTCCCGCCGGCCGGCGCATCGCGCGGACCAATTTTTCCCGCGGCTCTCTCGCTCGAATCCGTCGAGATCGACGCGTTTAGCCGAGTTATAAATAACAGGATTAATGGAAACGTGTCGATGGAATAACAATTAAGGATCATTCGACGACGATCGAGTACGTGTAACGGGCTGATAGCACATTGTAACGTGGCTGCGACGCTCGTGACACGCATTTGAAAAAACTGGAACGTATTTGCGACATAATCTGCTGCTGGTTTATCCGCTGGATCGAATTAATCAACTTTTTTCGTGTCCGTTCTTCTCTCTTGTTTTTTTTTTAACAGAGGGGAGATCGCCGGGCCGAGATACGGGCCTGTCGAAAATTTTGGCCGGCCGACTCTGACGCGGTCGTCGATTGTATAATTTTCTATTGGGGAACTTTCACTTCGCCGGACGTAAGTCGTCGCGTTCGACGGTAATTTTATAATAATTATAGGCGGCGGAATCATTGTTAGACGTTCGGTAAAAGTTTGGGCTGGCCAGAAAACGTGTGCGGGATGTACCGGGTAGCCTAGGTGGTTCGGGTAACCTGGTGCTTTCTCTGAGACGTGTCTGTCAAGAATTTTTTAAATGATATTATATAATTATTTATTTAAATATCGAAAGGTAGGGGTATATTTGACAAAATCATATCGCTAAATGTAATAGAAAAACAATTGTATAATCGTCAGTTGTTATGAATAGTTTAATCGACAGTTTAATATAATATTCTTAATAACAGTACGATTTTAAATTCGTTGTATAAATTATTCCATTATATTTCAGCTTAATTTATCGTATTTCATTCTAGTCTAATTTATTCTGTTCTATTCTATTCTGATTTATTGTATTTCCTTCTATTCTTGTTTATTTTGCTTCATTCTGTTTTAATGTATCATATTTCATTTTACTCTAATTCGTCGTATTTTACCCGATTCGAATTTATTGTACTTTATTCTGGTATATTTCATTTAATTTTCTCGTTTCATTCGATCAATTTTATTTTATTGAACGGCGCGTGGTATATAACGAGATAGACCGCTCGCGATCCGCGCGAGATCAATGAAGTTCGTAATAAAAAACATATTGCCAGCCATTAATAAAAAAAAGAGAGTGATAATAAAAAAGCCGTTCGAAAGTTTTCTCATATGATAGTTTCCAGTTGGGACGCACCGTGCAATCCAAATTGTTTAATTTCCCCGAGGATATTGGCTGCTAGGAAGGAGGACCGAAAATTGAATTACTGTTATTGGCGACGCTCGTCGCTCGCAACCGTTCCGAAATCAATTATACGAGAAAAATTAACAATTTCCCCGATAAATATTGAAAATGTGCAGCGCCGGTTCAGCGACTCCGAGATCCAATTAAACGGCAGAAATCATTGGCCGGTCGCGAAGCGCCGTATTTGCGCCCCGGCCGGAGTCAACAAATTGTCGGCGAGGCGGTTTTTCGCGACGAAACCATGAAAACCCTCCGCGTTAACGTGATTTACAACGATGCGGCGCGGCCCGAGGTGACATTATCACCGGCATTACGCAGCCAATTGTAACTTACGCTAAATTACTACCATTACGTTGACAACGCGGACTCGGGGCTTCGCCCGCGGGCGCAAAAGCGGCGCGAGGAGAAAGATCGGCCGGCGATAAAATGCAAGTGCGCGTTGCCGTATTAAAGATTTGCGCAAGAATTACAAGACCGCGCGCCATATAAGGCCCGAAAAAAAATCCGCCGGCTGCGTTAGAATCGTGGAAGAAAAAAACGGCCGCAGCCGCGACCGCCGCCGCGACGAATTAAAAACTGTTCGAACGGGATTCTGTCTTTCTTTCTCTTGGCATTGTTGCGCTCGTATTTGGCTAATTGACCGCTCGGCAACCTGGCTCGATGGAGCTTTATCTCCGTTTACGGAATATTAACGGCGTTCTTACAATTAGACAAAACGTGCCCACAATCGTAGATCGCCCTCGAGCACATCTGTTACAAAAGCGTTACGAGTGGACCCGAGACACGGCCGCTCGACGAATCTGCATACGGTGGGCTGGACGTTTATGGAAACTAAGACGTCGCACGTTTCGCGAAGCAAAATTAATCGGTTTCTGAAATCTGCGTGATCTGAAAAGTAAGTCAGTTTTGAAATACGGTTGCATTGTTCGATCGGGAGGACAGTCGGTTGCAATATCTCCGTATAGTGAGTTGGACGTTTATGAAAGTAATGATGTCGCAGGTTCTGCGAAGTAAAATTGAACAGTTTTTGAAATGAGCTCGATCATTCGATTCTCTGAAAAAATAAGTCGATTTTGAGATATACATATCAGTATTATTCAAGTAGCAAAGTGTGCATGCAGTCGGTTGAACATTTATAAAAACGAAGATGTTGCACTTTTTGCGAAGTAAAATTGAAGAGTTTTTGAAATGAGCTCGATCATTTGATTTTCTGGAAAAACAAGTCGATTTTGAGATATACATATCAGTATTATTCAAGTAGCAAAGTGTGCATACAGTCGGTTGAACATTTATGAAAACGAAAATGTTGCACACTTTGCGAAGTAAAATTGAATAATTTTTGAAATGAGCTCGATGATTTGATTTTTTGAAAAAACAAGTCGATTTCGAAATATAATATATTAAATATAATAGTATAGTAATATAATACTAGGAAGCCAGTCGGTCGTCAAAGTTGCATACAATAAATTAAACAATTATGAAAAGGAAGATGCAAAAAACATGATAGGTTCCCCAAAATCTAATTAATTAATCATCGAATTAAAGAGTACGGATTTTATGTATTTATTACAAAATTGAGTTTCTTTAAAACAGTACAAAGATAAAAAGAATATAAAAATGTAAATATCTTATTTTCAAGCTACTAAAATCCATAATAAAAGAGAGAAAGTTCAATGCAAATCCTCCATTTAGCAAGTGACGTACAACATTTTTATTTTTACAAAATGCTTGGAAAATATTCATTTAACATCGCGACCAAATTAAGCTAGTCGTCCCTAACAACCATGCAAAGACATTTAAAATATCTGTTTTCCCAGAGCAGCGACTCTATCTAGAGACGATTAATTACCAAGCGATACGGTTTATCCGGAAGATGTTTTTACCAAGCGGCATCCCTCGCGCGTCGCTTTTAACGTAAATGTTAACACGATCGTCGCCAACAATCGACCACCGAAATGTTCACAAAGCAATTTAATTACTTAAAGCGAAATTGGAAAGATAAAATCGATCATAGGGAATGGAATTAGAATTCTTTCGCATCCGAAATATCCTAGTCAAATTCAGTTTGTTCGGATATAGTAAAATGAAAATAAATTTTCAAGATTGTTTAAAAACTAGCGCCACCCATATTTGGTGGCGCTGAACGTGTTAACGTAAACGTTAAACCGCGCAGTTCGCGCAGCAACAAACAAGCCGACCAGCGAAGAGATTAATAGAATAGCCGATTCCGGCCGGAGGCTGGGTCTAGCACGCGTGATCCGTCGCGCGGAGTAAAAAGGGTCTCGAGGAGCGGTATCGACCGACTGGCCGCAATTTGTTAATGGATCCGCGGGTCCTTCAATGCGACCCTTAATGAAAGATTCCTCCCACAGAGCCGAAGACGTCCCCGGTCACGTGGACCGCCGCCTTGTCCATTCTTCCCATTGAGGCGTCGTTGTTCTCCGGCGCGCTCTCGCCATGGGGCATCGCTCTTGTTCCCCGCCGTAACAAAACCGC
Source organism: Augochlorella aurata (assembly GCA_028455555.1). Classification (NCBI taxonomy): domain Eukaryota; kingdom Metazoa; phylum Arthropoda; class Insecta; order Hymenoptera; family Halictidae; genus Augochlorella; species Augochlorella aurata. The sequence goes on along the minus strand of CM052160.1, from coordinate 13,236,593 downwards.
GTCGTAATAGCGTCCACGGGCGCGAAAGTATTAAAGCCGAGCGGAACGAACACACGTGGGGTCGGCGGGGCCGCGTTGCTTTTCGCGGATTGCGCAACCAATGCTCTCCCGAGGCCCGAGGTTCGGCAAATAGTCAAAGCCGAGGGCCCCGGAGTGAAAAGAACCGCTTGCTGGCGGCCGGGGGTGGGGGACGGGTCGAAGAAGAGGCCCGGACAGGGCCCGGAAACGATTCGGATGCCGCAGGCGGGGAAAGCGGCCGCTAACTTGACACTTGCTTTCCTCGCTCTCGCGAATTCTCTCTTCGCTTTGCCGATCGCCGATCCGGGATTCTCGAGGCGAACAATACTCGCGGGGAGCTGGATGAATTTTGGGTCCTCGATTAGGGTAGGTGGGTCTGTTAGTCTGACCTATCGCGGATTCAGGAGTTAGCGCTGATAAAAATAACTTAGGTGATTTAGTTGGTAATTTTTAAGAACTTAAAGGGTAATTTCAAAGTTGTTTTTAATGACATCAATTTTTCATTTAAATAAATATCGTCTTTGAATATTAGGAGAAAGAAGAAAATAATTTTGGAGCCTGTTACTGAGTGTCTGTGATCTACAAAGATCAGTTACTGTGCCTTTCATGAATACTGTGCTTCAATAATTGTGCACGATAAAAATTTAGTACTTGACATACTTTAATAAATATTATTTTCTGGACAAGTGCAACATCGTAATAAGTTATTTAAAAGTTTACATTATAGAGGACTGCTTTAATAAAATTCGATATTCACGCTTCTTCTGTTTAAAAATATGATAGAGACGATTTGATATTTGAGGTTATGCGAGCCTATTTTGTGGTCAGTGACGCGATAACTAACGCAACCAGTAAACAATAATTTCAGTTGCTCTGCATCGTAAATAAAATACTGAAATTGCAACTAGAAACGAAAATTAATAACCGCTTAAAAACTCTCGAATATTTATTGAATATGAATAAGAAATAACAGAAGCTAACTAATACTATGGTCATAAGATTCTACTTGCAAAAGAGTTCACGCCTATTACTATACTATAGTAATATATCATGCCTATATACTAGTCATAAGATTCTACTTGCCCAAAGAGTTCACGCCTATTAATTAACAAAATAACCGACGTAAATAATACTAGAAGTAACCTGGTGCTCTGCTTATTTCGCAAACATCTCGTACGGCATTAAATGCTAAAAAGGAACACACGTTTCTCTCGTTACTGTACCGTAGAACTAATGCGCTTCTGCCTCCGAATAAAATCGAATGAAACGGAATAAAATCGAATAAAATCAAGCATTACTCGTCGCAGAGAAACGGCGAAGAAGACGTATCATGAAAGTTTCAATCAAAATTTCCGCGATACGTCTCTCTCGTAGAATAATTTTGCAAAGGACAGGCCGAGTAGAAATGCGCACAGTGATCGATAAAGTATGCAGGAACTCGGTGCACGTAGGTAAGACCGTATCCGCGGCGGGAGCTTACGGCGCAGGTAAGGCGTGTTCCCTTAAAATCGGCGGTTCTCTTTCATCAGGTAGCACCACCGTGGACCCAAGAAACCGAAGTAGCACTTTCTATTCGGCTGCGAGCTAAAGTATTCCCAAGAGCAGCGTTTCTAGTCCATTTGCGGGAGCAAAACGGAGCAGACCGCGCCTCGAGAGTCTCGCGCGGAGGTCCAGCGAGCGGAGGAAACGCGCGAGCGAAGGAAACGGGCGATCGCGGCGGCGAGCGCGACGGACCGAGGCCTCGATGGCGATTTTCACGGGCAAAAAACCGGTCGGAAAAAATCGGATGCAGTGTGGTCGCAGCCGGAGCGCCGAGGCGAGCTAAATATTTCACGCGGCGAGGACGCGGATAGCGCGCGATCGGCATAATTAGCTCTCGGGCTCCGCGCGCGCGGGACTCGCCGCGAGCCGACGTCGCTGCCGTCGTCGTCGTCGTCGTCGTCGTCGTCGCCGTCGCAAAAAGTCAATCCGAGAAAGGCGGCATTATCATAAATCGCTATCGGGAAACGCATTGTGAAATAGAGGCAGCGCTCGAGGGGGCAGGATCGCAACGTCATTACACGGCGTAAAAATAGACGCGGCGATCGGGACGAACTGTATAAAAGAGCTTCCAGCATAAAAGCGAGGAACTACTCAATCTACATTTTCATCAGTACACGGACCGTTATCAAAGGAATATCGATTTATTCGAGTTTAACGGCAAACAAAGTTCCAGCGACTCGTATTTCGCCCAGGGTGGAACTATCGACGCGTTCCGGAGGGGGCGGCGACCGGGGCGAGGTAGAACCGGATACACTCGAATTCGGTAACAAACCTGATATGTTTGAATTCGATATTGAGCGGCATCGATTCGCTGAAATTCGAAAGCAAACAAATTCGGCAGCGAACGATACCCGGCTGCACTTAAAATTCGATAGACAGCGAGAGAGCCGCGGGCTCGTGTTCCGCCGAAAAGAAACCACCGACGCGACGCCATGCTGTTACCAATCGGCGATTCCAGCTGGACAAAATTCCGGATCACCGGGTTTAGTTCATTCGGATGCTGACGCCACCGCTGACCTCTTCACCGTACTGGCTAGCACCGTTTCTACGAGGGCTGGGCATTACTCGAATTGTTCCGGATAAATATTCGGAGAATTATACGAGCCAATTCTTTTTAATCCAGTTTTTTAATCCAACGATTATTCATACGTTATTCTATTATTAGCATTAATTATTCGGACGAAAACTGTCGACAATTATTCGCATTATTATTATTACTAGAATAATTATCGTAATATTACTATTAATTGTTAGAATAATTATACCATAATTATAATAATGTAATCGATCTTGAATGTATTTTATGCGAATAATTCGCTAAATTAAATAGGTTATTTTCATATTATTCAATCAAAGAAATTGCAAGGTTGTGTCAAATATGAATTCTAGTGAATTTGTTAATTTATATATAAAGAGTTGCGTTTGTACGTTCATCGGTATTAATTATTTTAAGCTGGTATAAAAATGTCGAGCTATAGAGAAACCAAATGTCTAATTTTATTCTCTTAATATAATTTGAATGGAGCACGAATAAAAATCCTGGTTCCATCAATATTAATCTATTATTAATTAGATACTATACTCTTCGGAACGTTTACAGCTTGAGGGATTAATTTTTCAAGCATCATTTCGGATACACTCTCCCCAGACGGTTTTTTCTCTTAATGGAACAGCTACACAAGATCATTTTAATAATTAAAAGCCGGATATAGTTTGTTATTCCGGTGCGAAAATAGAGCGGAAATGAATCCGATCTATTGCTTGCATTTCTTTAATCTTAAACATTTTTATCGCCGATCTCGACTGTTTTAACACGTTGAATGCCACGGCAATTTTACAGGAATTGTCCGTGGCGCCACGATGAATTTTCTATTATGCGATACATGTAATGTTGAAATTATTATCTCTAATAGATAAGTTACAGTATAACAATGTTTGACGTATTAATTGCGACGGAGGTCACCAGTGACATCAGCGATGATAATAATAAAAAAATAGAAGTATTGTCATTTGTTTAAATTATATATATTTATATCAGTATGGGCGCGCCGGTCACCGGTGGCCCTCATGACGTCACTGCCAAGTTGAGTGGCCGACACCGGTGACATCAACGATGATAATAATAACAAATTATGAGTATTGTCATTTGTTTAAATTATATATATTTCTATCAGTATGGGCGCGCCGGTCACCGGTGGCCCCCATGACGTCACTTCCAAGTCGAGCGCCGGTCACCGGTGACATCAACGATGATAACAATAAAAAATTACAAGTATTGTCATTCGTTTGAATTATATATATTTCTATCAATCTGGGCGCGCCGGTCACCGGTGGCCCCCATGACGTCACCGCCAAGTCGAGCGTCGGTCACCGGTGACATCAACGATGATAATAATAAAAAATTACAAGTATTGTCATTCGTTTAAATTATATATATTTCTATCAGTATGGGCGCGCCGGTCACCAGTGGCCCCCATGACGTCACATCCAAGTCGAGTGTCGGTCACCGGTGACATCAACGATGATAATAATAAAAAATTACAAGTATTGTCATTCGTTTAAATTATATATATTTCTATCAAACTGGCCGCGCCGGTCACCGGTGGCCCCCATGGCGTCACTGCCAAGTCGAGCGCCGGTCACCGCTGACCCCCGTGGCATTCAACCTGTTAATATTGACACATCAAAATTAAAAATTAGCGGGTTATCGCAATAACCGGTCCAGATTCCGCGGTCTCCCCCCAAGATCAACTAAACAGAACCGCGGCGACCCGCTAGTAAAAGTTTCACCGAATCGATGATTGCGTCGAACGAAATAAGAAGAAGCGGCTCAGGGAAAAGTTGATCCGGTGCGCGAAACGCGAAAGCTTCCGTCCGAAATAGTCGAAACAACGCAGCGAGTGTGGCGCGGCGGGTCTTCGAAGCGGTTCGCGCGTCTTCGAATTAACGGAGCAGCGGCGCACGGATTTAAGCGGACCATTCGGAGCGAAATTACCGCGGCCGGCCGTTACGTTTCGGTGGATACTTTTCGGGCAAAACAGTCTCGTTGAGGCTGTCTTCATTAAAATAAACCGGTGTGCACGGGTCCCCGTGCGGAGGCTCGGCCGCGGAACACGGTTGCGTCACGCGCGCTTGCGTAACAGTTGATACATTTAATTCGCAACAATAAAATAACGCGGGGATGATAACGCGGCGACCAATTATGCGTTAACAAGCGATTCCTTCATGAAACAATATTTGCCCGGCCGCGAAATTAAGAGAGCCGGCTCGAGAGTTTTCGGATGTCGGAGATGCTGGGAGAAGCGGTCGCGGATCTAGAAAGGAGCCGCCGGGATTAATTGCCGGTCCTGGGCTCGTTTATTTTCGGAGCTGGTTACGTCGGAAGTTAATTTATATATATATATATTTCGTTTGATTCATCGGACCGCCTTTCTTTTCTCGCCGCTATTCTCCCCCCGTTCGCCGACTCGCGGAGCGAAAGGTCCGCGAAACAAAAACTTGTTCCTTTTAGCCGTTTCGATTTTGAAACTGCCTTTTTAAAACGGACCGCGCGTGCTTTCGCGGCCTCAAAGGTGGAAATCCACGTTTCAGCGTCGCTTCCACGGGATCGGGGTAACGTGGACGACAGCGGGGCAACAGTCGAATTTTCAAAAGCGCAGGTCGTCCGCGGCTGTGTGCGTACGCGCGCACGTGCACACGCGGGCATCGAGTCGAGGACGTTTTAGCGCTGGCGACGATGCCGGAGAGACCAAAGACAGAAACAGAGAAGAAAGGGGAGAGGGAAAAAAGGAAAGGACAGACAGAGGGTGGGAGGAAAAGGGGAAAGAAAGAGAGAGACCCAGATTTCATTTTCGTTGATGAGCTTGGCATCGGTCCAACTCGACTAAATATATACTCCCTTTCTCTTTCTCTTCCTCTTTCTCCTCTCTCTCTCTCTCTCTCTCTCTCTCTTTCTCTTTCTTTCTTCTGTCTTCGTCTCTCTCTTTCTCTCTTCTGTGCCGCGCACTTCCCTCTCGCCCTTTCCTCCTCGCTCATTTTCGTCGGCTCCCGCCTCGATGCAAGCAGGAACCCGAAGAGAGCCAGATCGACCGGCGAATCTGCTCGCGAATCGTGCGAAAATATCTTTATTATTAATTTGATCGCGCGGCGAAAAGGGTCAGGTTGCCTCCGGCTCGGTAAAAGTTAAAACAGTAACGCGAACAGATGCCCCGCGAAGGTGTGCGCAGCTTGCTCGACGCTGAAATCACAAATCCGCGGATCCGGCGGAACTTTAAAAATACCGCCGTGTTTCGTAACGTCTGTGCAACCGGAGTGAACTGACCGTTCGATTAATAAACAATAGGTTCCACCGTCCACCTCCGATTCTGAAGACCACTTCGGAGTGGTCTTTGAGTTCTTCGGCGGACCTCCCATTTTTATTTCATTCGAATAGATACCAAACTTAGCAACCACTGTCTCAGACACCGGGGACACAGCCAAGAATCGAAACACGACGATGCAAAATTTCATTTAATTCGTTAAATTCACAGGTGCCAGTCCTTGGTGCAGTTGTAATCTCAACGCTTCAATGCGAGATGCCTCGCGAAAAATAATTAATGGCTGTAACGTTTGAAACAGAGAGAAATCAATTAATTGTTTCAAACGATGGGCATTGATAAAAGACGCGATTGAAAAAGTTAAATCGGCCATAGACTGTCCTGTGGAATTCTTCCATCGACGATACGTGTCAATTAAATCCAGGTAGAACAGCAGATCCGAGATTAAGCGGCCAGTCATTCGGCCGTAAACATTTTTATATTTTAATAACATTAGCATTAAACGATATCTATTTTAGCTATCTTATTTATTCTATTTATCGTGAAAGGTATCTAATATTTTAAAAATTAGATATCAAATTATTGGTTGCCGTGACAACCGATTCACAGGCTACCGGTCGCTAAAACGTTAATATTAAGTATAATACATAAATCAAATTCTAATTAATTGCAGAGGCGTTTACCTCTTTCCGAAGAGTCGTAGAACGTTATGGACAGTGTCTTTAGAGTCTCTAAAGTTTTTACTAGCTCGCGCTTTAGCTACTCGTTGTCGCCATAAATTCCCAAAAACTACGGCTTAACGATCGGTTATGTAATAGGCGATCGTAAAAATCTGCCGTTATTGACTGGATGCTACTCATTAACGCAAGAGCAATCCCGGAAACGAGACCGAGGCAACAAGATGCTGGCCGGGGATTCGCCGGGCCCGCGTAATGGTGGCCGAGGGACGACTTGTCAAATCCGCATTCGTCGCGAGTGAATTTACGAGCGTACACGTTGTAAATTTCACCTCGCGTGTCGTAACGGTGCCGAAACGGCGCAACGAGCCCGCCTCAGTCCACGAGAAAGCTGCCTACGACAATGTTTCGACTCATTTCGCGACCGTCAGGTATATACACCGGCGACTGCAAACGGCAATGAATTTTGGAGAGGCAGGCGGTGTCCGCGCTCTGACTTTCGTTTATGGTCCCCGGCCCGGGGAAACTCCCGTCGGCTTCCCCCTCTAATCGAGCCTGGAACAGGTAAATCTGGATTCAATGAGCCGTAAGATGCCTCCAGAGTGTTTACATTCTGGCGAGATAAAATAACGTCGGAAAAATCCGCGATACGATTTAGCATCGAATTTATTGTGGCCGTGCGCACTCGGGATCGTTGAGATCGTTCTACTTGCTGACTTATTGTCGGTGGAATGCACCTACGCGAAGGGAACTTTTAGTTTCTGCTAATGTTTTAGGGATTAGGTTAATATGGTACACTCGTGATTTATGTTCGAAATGACAGAACTTGGAAGTTATGGGACGTTGAACGAAGTTCGTTCGAAATAAGTTTCAGCACTTCAAAGTTCCAGTTGAAAATCGATCATTTTCGCACCGATCTTAGTTCGTGAAAGTAACATATGGTGCTTTTTGACGATGAAAAGATTGTATTATCATTTTTGCTAATAATTACCGCCGAACAATTGACCTACTTGGCGGTAGACCTCGAGAACATTGTACCTTCTGCATTTGTTCAATTTATGCAAACTAGTACCTACCTCATTTGCGAATAAATTTAAATCAAAAATATTATATTTATTTTATTTCTATTTAAATTATATTTATCTTACATTTATTTAAGTTATATTTATTTCACATTTATTTAAATTACGTTTATTTTGTATTTAATTAAATTATATTTATCTTACATTTATTTCAATTATATTTACTTTATATTTAATTAAAGTATATTTATTTTACATTTATTTCAGTTATATTTATTTCACATTTATTTCAATTATATATATTTTACATTTATTTCAGTTATATTTATTTCACATTTATTTCAATTATATTTATTTCACATTTATTTCAATTATATATATATTTCACATTTATTTCAATTATATTTATTTCACATTTATTTCAATTATATATATTTTACATTTATTTCAGTTATATTTATTTCACATTTATTTCAATTATATTTATTTCACATTCATTTCAATTATATATATTTTACATTTATTTCAATTATATTTATTTCACATTTATTTCAATTATCTTTATTTAATATTTATTTATTCCGTTACAATAATTTTAAACATCATATTTATATTTATTTACAAGAGTCCTTATAATTTCAACAAGCTTAATACATTTTCGCTGGAAATTGTTAATGAATATCGTTCGCCGAGACGAAATTAAGGCGCCGAGTATATTTCACAGAGTCTGCGATTCAATTAATTTGAGTCGACCAAGGCAGGAAAATCACGTCCGCATCGTCACCGTCGAAGACGATTAATTTCCAAATGCATTTGGGCAGTGACAGCGCGGATTGCGACAATGAGAGGCGGTCACGGTGCCGGCGAAACTCGGCGAATCCCAAAAATCGCCGGTGAAGTCACCGGGTTAAGCGATACGCCGCTTTCACGAGCGAGCCTCTTACACGAGCGCCGCATCTCCCGCGGAACAATTCGGGGTTTTGCAAGTGGAAAGTTGATTGAAGCGTATGGCACACCATCTGCCTTTGCGATCTCTTTATCACGATTTTTCGCCCGCAGTTACTCCGCTTCCTTTTTTTTTTCGTTGCCAGTTCTGTCACGCAGATGTTGTTGCGTGCACCATCAACGCGTATTGATGGATCTAGACGCACGAGTGTGGATTTAGTCGAACAATACCTTGCACTCGTTGCACGTTTGCACCGTTCGCGTCGATTCGCGAAACTTATTTTCGGAGGAATATGCGATCGATCTAGCACCGAAATCAGAAATTGGCTGCAATCGGATGCAAGTAATGCAGTGTTGCTCGAACCTGTTGTTTCAACAACAGTTCATTATTAAATTATTAGAATCGCTGATAGAGACGATAAATTTTTGTTTAATCGCAATCAATATATGTTCTTTGTATAAATTTTATGTTGTATATAATCGCATGTGGTACCAATTGGTTAATAATTCAAAATGCGCTTAAAATGCCGACGTACGATGTACCATACACTATAAAGAATTTATATCAATTGTTTAAGTTGCAATAAATAAAGAAAATACCTTTCTTCTATTCACGAGGATCTTACAAACATATCCTCGTTAAAAAAAGACTCAGAATAAGATCACTGCTCTTTCCAGTATCTAGGTTATACAATAATTTATTGAAACGCCCAGAGACTTTACTAAGGTCTAGAAGAATTACGTTCAGGAATTAATACATTTTTTAAAACAGTTCAAACATTGATGAATGAAACGATAAATAATTCCAAACTATATTTCCGTTACAATCATCCTCGATACAAGTGTCAAGCACTTACGCCGAGTTCATAAAATTCGGCGAAGAGTCCGTGTCTTACGTTCACCACTCTACAGCATAAAGTCTCAGTCTCCGCATAAAGATCCGCAGTCCAGTCGCAGCAAAGGATGAATCCTGTCCTCGATGGTGCTAGCAGATCGTAGAGTTACTATTCCTCCTAATTATCTCGTGCTGTCATGTCCGGATAGCGCAAGTAAGCGCAAATAAGTGGTCGCAGCCGAAATTCTTTGGCGTTGAGGGGGGCAAAAGTGGGGAATAGTCGCTCGACAGTGGTACAGTGATCAAATATCCGAGCAAAGTCAGCCCTTTAACGGGCTTCGCGCGTCACCGAGCGCTGCTGGAGCGATTGCGCGATCTTTCGCCGGCAATTCCGCGAGCGGAGCTGCTCGTTTTCGGGTGACGACAGGAATTTCAATGGGCATAGTCATATATCGGCGGGTGACGCGGCTAACGGTACATCCCTGCACGCTTTCAATGGTCTACCAACCTACCTACCTACCTACCCACGTACCTATATATCGCTCATTCTCATAGCGCCTAGGCCCGCATCGATCGCGCCTATATGCATAACGCGTACATATACATACGTACGTAGATACCTACATACATTCGTATATACGTACATACAGACGTACGTACATACGTACGTACATACATACGTACTTACATACGTACATGCATACGTACATACATACGTTCATACATACGTACATGCATACGTACATACATACATACATACATACATACATTCATACATACATACATACATAGCTATCGATCGGTTCGTGTCGTCTCCCGCGCCTCTCTCTTCGTCTTCTCTTCTCTTCTTCGGGCTCTTCACCACACCGACACTGTCAGGCCTGCCGCTGCTGCTCTCTCGAACGAGAAAAGACGGGAAGAGTGCGCGTCTCTACCCGACGACTACCTACCTTTCTCTCTCTTTTACTTACTCTCTCTCTCTCTCTCTCTCTCTCTCTCTCTCTCTTATTCTCTCTATTTCTCTTCCTTTCTCTCTCTGCTTTCTCCTTTGCATGGATCCCTTTGCCACGACTCCGTCGTCCCTTCTCGATCGGCCGCCCTTTCTTTTTTCTTCTCTACCCGTTAATTTTTCCTTCCCGACTCCGCTTTGACTATTCTTGGGTGGTTAACGAGTCACCCGACGAAATCCCGGGACTCTCTGCCAGTGGAAATTGGAGGATCCATCTCCGTCGCTGCTCCGAAAGAGTTCTAATTGTTCCGCCGGACTTTTCGTGCCGATCGTTGCCGCCATCGATGTACCGGGTGGCCGGCAATCGGATCGCATAGCTTTCCAATATGCCGTACGTTTAAACGTGTTTTGGAACGTGTCCTGGGTAGAGAGATCCACTTCACTTGTTCATATTTCCTATTCCACATTCTACATTCCACATTCCACATCCCATATTCCACATTCTACATTCCACATCCCATATTCGATATTTCACATTCCACATCCCACATTCTACATTCCATATTCCATATTCCATATTTCATATTCCATATTTCATATTCCATATTCGATATTCCATAATCCACATTACATATTTCATATTCCGTATTTCATATTTCATATTCCATATTCGATATTCCATAATCCACATTACATATTTCATATTCCGTATTTCATATTTCATATTCCATAATCCACATTCCATAATCCACATTCCATATTCCATATTCCACATTCTACATTCCATATTCCACATTCCATACTATAATTCCACATTCCACATTCCAAATTCTATATTCCACATTCCGCATTCTACATGCCATATTCCATATTTCACGTTGCACATTCCATATTGTATATTCATATTTCGGTTTTTAGTTTAAAGTTAGCATTGATGAGTTTCTATCATTGAGTTTCAAAGGATTATGGAATACAGAATGCAACGATACATTATTACATTTCAAGAGATTAATGGCCATTGTGTTTGGCTTGTGCATAAGGATTCATTGTTTGAATTGGCGGAGACGTTGTAGTTCTTCATTTGTGCACCCACGAACCCTTGCATCTAACTCTTAATCAGTCACGCGCTATCTCTAAGACCGGCTCATTACGGTGCTTTCTACAGCTTTATCTAAACCTCGTTTTGTCGAGGTATCAAGGAATGTTTGCGTTCGGCTTCTAGCAAATTCTAGGAAGCTTCGTGAATCGTTTTATCCATATCAACTCAGAAAAACGAGGCCCAAGTGAAAGTTAAAAATTGAAATTCTATTTTCATAATCAATCTATAAATTTTCCTACTTTGAAAATTAAGAACGTTTTATTTTATAAAATCTATTTATAATATGTCATTCCCTTGCCGAGAGTTCACAAATTGTTTAAAAATCATACACATCATCAATAATTATTCTAAATAATAAATATGTATTTTTAGTATAAATAGCAATGTATAAATTCTGCTAATAATCCAATATTTTTACAGCAGAATAAAAACAAATTACAATCTTTTATCTTTAATTATAACAAATCAATTATCTATCCTATTTTTAAAATATTGCTTACTACTTGCTGGATAACGTTCGTGTTTCCGATAGCTGCTCCAAGAACATTGCTGCAAAAGGTTAATTAACTAGTAAAGATGCTAGCGCGAAACGTTTTCCACAGATTCAAATTCTGAAACACACAATAATCATCGAAAATGATGATGAGAAAGTGACTAATTTTATTCTAATTAACGTTTCGCGAACCGAGTCCAATTCTGGCAGGGTTCGGTGGCACGCCGGAACCGATGGGACCGGCGCAGTTCCTTATTGAAATTTCTTGACCGTCCATTTGCCTAATTGATCCGACGACGAAGGCATAACTCCATTAGCCGAGTGATTGCTTTTCTGTGGACAGCGCGGAGCAGCGTCGACGGTGCCGCGGGTCATTGACAGTGACCGCGTGTGAATAACTGTAATCCGTCGTTTCACCGTGGGCTCCGTGGAACCGGTAAACAGAGGCACGTCACGGCCCCGTCGCTACCAAATTCGTTGCCTATGCCCACCGTCGAATTCGACAGTGACAGAGAGGAATGAATTAAACAACGCCTCTCGCGAAGAAACTGAACTTTCAAAACACGTTGTGCAAGTCCGCGCCCGCCGTGAACAGAATTATCTGTCGGCTTCTGCGGTATCGATACCGTGCGGGAATTATGCGTGGCGAGCCTTTACACCGTAATATTTTAAGATATGGCTGGGCTCCTCGGTGACATGTGTTGTACCGTTATCGGATCATCTGTGTAGGCTAAGGGCAATGACCCTTCAACTTTCTTGGGACGCCGACTATCGACCAAATGTGGACGACCATTTCCACCAGATAGACTCTCGATCGTCGATCGGATCTAAACCGACAGGTTAATCGTTTGTTTAGACTGTGTGCTGACTCGTTTGCTACTCTACGTTTCGTTCAACCCTTTCGTCAGTTTTCGTTGAGTCTGCCACAGTTGGAGGAATCAGATGATAACAGACAAAAGAACGATTGAATCAAAATTTCTCAAATTTCTCAAAATTTCTTCAAATTTCTCAAATTTCTCAAAATTTCTTCAAATTTCTCAAATTTCTCAAAATTTTTTCAAATTTCTCAAATTTCTCAAAATTTCTCAAAATTTCTTCAAATTTCTCAAATTTCTTATCGAAAATGTGACAATTATGCAGATTAAATGTTATGTATATAGTTTTCAAGAAAAAGGTAATATAATATAATATAATACAATACAGTACAATACAATAGCGTACAATACAATACAATACAATACAATACAATACAATACAATACAATACAATACAATACAATACAATACAATACAAAACAATACAACACAACACAATACAAAACAATACAGTACAATACAATACAATACAACACAATACAATACAATACAATACAATACAAAACAATACAACGCAACACAATACAATACAATACAATACAATACAATATAATATAATAACAATAATATTATATATAATACAACCAGTAATGTAATATTACGTTATATTACGTTACGCCAATAATATTAAATAATAACTACTAAATAAATGCTAAAGGTAAAATAAAGTTCAACTTCGCCAAACGATTCAACTACCCATAACGTAACAAACGACAAAAAGCACCGACCCGATAATTGCGATTAGTACTGCAGCAGACATTGTAATAATTAAATCGCCTTCGCGGTGGACTTGGAATCGATCAGTTTCCATCGCTCGTCGCAGATTCATACTTGACCACATTCTTCGAATTATCGCAGTTACCGGCAACGTTCACTCTTGCCCATGAGAAAGAACGATTCTGTCCACGTGTAGATATCACGGTTGTCTTACGGACTGCCCTGACGCAGCGTCAGTTCGCTAGACAGACACTGTTTGTTCCTCCAAAAAGCTGAACGACTATTCCGGAACAGGAAATTCCATTATAATCATGTCGACTGAATGAACGCGCTTCTTCTTCGAACGGTACTCGGTGCAGCATTTTCGGGGCACAACAAATGCAGTCCCCCCTGAAGGGGGGAATGATGAAAACCTTTCGTAGTTATTGAAAATCATACGAAAAGCGATACTGCCGCGCACGCCCCACTTCTCTCTCTCTCTCTCTCTCTCTCTCTCTCTTTCTCTTTTTATCTCTCTCTCTCTCACTCTCTATCTTTTTTTCTGTATCTTTATCTGCCGTCTCTCTCTCTCTCTCACTCTCTCTCTCTTTATGGGTTCTGTTCCCCTCTTTCTCCAAGATCTTCGTCCACCTGGCGCCCACCTTCGATCATGATCGCGTAGGTTACCATCGGCCTCTTTCGTTCGCCACAATAATGGGACTCCTCTTCGACCGCGGCTCGATCGCATTCGATCGAGTGTCTTCCCACGTACCTGTGCACCGAAATCCGTGTAGAATGTGCGAAACGACAATGAGCTCGAGGGACGAGGGTGGACCGACCTAACGGTACGATATCGTGTGTCGGCCGGGTTCTCCCGGGGCGATCGAGGAAATCATACGATTTCAATTTCGATAGCCGGCCCACGGTTACCTTACACGAAATCGTTCCGACGAGCTCTCGCGGTAACCTTTTGTGCAACTCGAGAGTCTGTTCTTCGGCGCATTGGCGCAATCAATGTAGCTGGATTTTTATTGGGACGTCGACTCGTTAGTCTAATATGCGGATCCGAGCTGCGGATCTTTGACATTAATCGTGCCATCGCGGCGCAAATCACCGGTTCAATAATTCTTATTCTACAGTTGTTGAAATTGTAGAGATATATTCATTGGAAACTTATTTCATAAATTTATTTATGCCAATAGATATTAATATAAAAATTGGAAGAAATATAAATAAATTCAGTACTGGAATTTGCTATTTGTAA
>CM052160.1:13198985-13221762 GCA_028455555.1 Augochlorella aurata | reverse complement strand
GCTCGCGCGCGCAGGTTCCCTCGAAACTAAATGGTAAGGTTAAACGACCTTGATATCGTGGGAATTTCAGGAGCCGAAATTCGGCAGCGAACGTGTTAAAATTTGTCGTTAGTCCCGCGGTAGCCGGACGCACGGTGCGTGGCTAAATGGCCTAAGAAACGGTACCTATTCCGTGCGAGGATCTCGGGCACGTAAGAACGAGTGGTCCCGCCGCTATTTTGCATTCCCGACGAGGAGGTCGCGCGTCTGTTCCGCGTCCGCGCGTCCATTCAGCCGGTCGAACGGCCGAACTTCTTTATTATTCGACGCGGGCTTTGGTCTTCTGATTAGCGTTAACGGTTGCCGGCCTGCTGATAGGTGTTCCTAGGAACGAGCGCATAACGCCTATAGGCGTCATCCCGGCCGATCGATTCTGTCTAAGATCGATCGTCGCGGCAAGTGCGTGCGCCGCGCCGCGCCGCCCCGCGAGCCGCCGTCGCTCGACCGCCTCGAAAAGTGGTTAGCGCCGTGTGAAAACACTCGACAATTGAAACCAATCAGCCATTAGTGTAGGAGAGGATGTTCGGCGGAAGTTGCCGGCGAGGAAACTTTTACGCCGGCGATCCCCCTCTTTTGTATTCTGGATAAACGTTTGTCGAACGAGGCGCGGCCTCCCTCGCGAGAGACCGTTAAGAGGGAAGTTTTCGAGCGGGCCGAGAGTTTCGCGGTGGGAAAAGCCGTCGTTGATTAACACTGGTCGCGTGCACGCCTTTCCGAAACTCTCCGCGGCTGCTCCCGAAAATAGACCATTTTTAATAATATTCCTAACCTAATTCGTCCCATCGATTGCAAGAAACGGCGGTCGGGTTACAGTTTCTTGAGTGTTTCTCACGTTTCAGACTCTTCAGAATTTCCAGCTCCGCTTCAGTTTTGTCAGAAATACACTAATTACATCATAATTAATTACTTTATTGTTATACGTTAGGTGAATTTTGCGAGGTTTAATTTAGGTGTTCTAAGTACACATACAACCCCTACAAAAGCATTAGCAAAGTATCAGCTTTGTCATAAATACGTTAATTTCATCTTTATAAATTAATTTTATAAAGAATAAAAATTCTTAAAAATAAAGAATTTAACTTCTTCAATGTTATAAATTTTTGTTGGATCAATTTTGTGTAATTTAATGTACAATACTCGCGCACACGTCCTTTGTCTTCCCTACAATACACGTACATGTATTTCCCAAAAGTATTAAGTCGCTTACAGAAAGTTAAATATGAGAAACCGATAGGAAATTCTTATAGTTTCATCAATTAATTTTAATTTCACGAAACAAGTAGATTGCATATATTAAACAATATAACAAAAATAACGTCAACTTTCGGCAATACATCCATCGCCTTTTTAATTATTTCTTGGATTAACTTCGGTGTTCCAATACTTTTGGTGGTGAGTATACATCCTTAAGAATTAAAGCAAAAGAATTAAGAGAAATATACTACAGAACAGTAACTTCAGAGAATGTTTATACAAATGACGAATTTTCCTCGAAGCTTTTACTACTCTTAACAAATAAATTAGTATTCTTACGCATTCGTGATAAAAATGCACGAGCGAAATACAGAATATATCCGAAGAACTTAATAATATTGTCAACTTTTAATTAGTCGAAACTGTTAAAACTGGAAATACGCTCCCACCTCTATCTTCTTTCCAGCAATTAACGCTGCGAATTTTAAACAAACATTTCTCGAATACGAACAGCGTTCCCAGCATCAACTTCCCCGTATAACTTGCGAGCCATTACAAAGTTAGCGATGCCGGGGCCTGAATATTTTCGGGAGCAGCATAATTCGTCGGCGCGAAGGGCGAAGTGCGTTTACGATGATGGCAACACCCCGTGCAAATGATGCAGAAAAGATCTATTAACACTAGCCCGTGTAACATCCGCGTTCACGACCGGGAGCCCTCAGTCTTTCCACTTTCCGGCGTCATTTTTCAGGTCTTTCTTCCGCATTAAAGATCCCGGCAGCATCATCGTCGTAAAACTAGGGGTGGGGGGTGGTTGGTAGCGGAGAAAAAATACTTCGCGAGCGTTTACATTCGTCCGATGTTAACTTCACGGTAAATTATAATTCTGGAGAAGTATGGCCGAGGTATGTCCTCATTGCATGCCACGCCAAGCAATTTTATTCATTCCCCTTTTGCTCCTTCCGTTTCCCTACGTCGTCGTCGACGTCGTCGTCGTCGTCTCGCGTCCGCCTTTTTCTAAAGAGGCGAACTTGTATAATATTCAGACCGAACTTTCCTATTTATCGTATATACGTATATACATATATATATACATGGTTATTCGGGTTTTCTCCCTCCTTTTTCTTTATCGCGAACTCGCGGCAAGTTACTTCTTCCGTTGTCGAGGTAATTCGTGATATTGGAGAAAATATAAATTTATCGTCTATCGCGAATAATTCTCGTCTGCTCAGTATTTCACCGGTGGAAATAAATATCGAGCTCGTCGCGAACGCTCGACTTAATATATTTCATGCTTCATTTGATGCTACAGCTGAAGGAAAAAGGAGCACTATGTTCCTACGACTAGACTGTGCAACTGTCTCCGCGGCATAGAAAATCCCCAAGCCTTTCGCGGGACACTGAAGCTTCAATTTCGATAAAGTTCTTCTATTGTTTATTCTTTTCCCTGATACCATTGCGCCAAAAATTGTCACCGTGTGAAATGCAGCTTTAAAATTGACTTATAGTCGAGCTCGTGTTTTATTACTGCATAATTTGTGATTGGCAGAGTATTAGTTTATATTATGGCACTGGTGACAACGTAAGATTCCGTATAATTTTATCAAATCTGTAAATTTTGCAATCGCGCGCAACATAACGCAGAAGTCGCGCAATTACTTTGGCGACACGGCTGACGCAAGTCCCGCGTTAATTTTATGGGAAGTTCCAGCGGCCCGATATGAATCTAATAACGTTAGGCTGAAGAGGGTGAGTGACCTACCAGAACGTGACCCTGTTTGTACGAAAACCCATCCCTTTCTTTCCGCAAACCGCGTCACGTCCTCCCGCGAGAAGCCTCTTCACGATTCCATGCATTTCTTCCTTATTCCCAAGGATCTCCCTTTCACGTTCCTATCCCATCGCTCCGTAGTCGCAAGTTTTTTCGCAAAATTTCGCGAGCCGTCCGCCTCTCTCGCGAGCCTCTCGAGCAATTTTACATCCACGTTGCCGTAATATCAGCGTTAGCCCGATCGCTTTCAAGATTCCTCTTAAAACGGCGCGCTCCCTCACAATGAATCGTTGATTTAGCAGACAGCGAGTTTGTCGAGCGGGGAGCACCGAGTCGTTTTATTTTCGCCACCGGGAGTGGCGTCCTTTCAGCGACGTTTAACGCTGACATTACGAAACCGGAATATATTTCCCAGTGCCGGCGAAATAATTCCGAAAATACGGATTTCTTTGGAACACGCGCGGAAGCGCGGCGTTCGCCGCTCCCATCGGAGGAGGTTGGAGGTTGCCGGGGCGCGGAGAGACGGCGACCTGCCTCAATATAGGTCGATTTAGAATAATTCTTGTCTCCCTTTGTATCTCGCGTCACGTCCTTAACTTATTCGAAAGTTCCTGCTTCCGTTTTCCACCCTGTCTCTCCGTCCGGCGACGTGCGCACCCCTTGCGAGCTCGTGCGCTCGCATCCGATGCGCTCGAATGCCGCACGTCGCCCCACTTGTTTCCCTTTAAACGTCCCCGAAGCTTCCCTCGCGTCCGCCCCGTGCTCGAGGAATGTTTTCATCTCGCCGCGGAACTGTTAATCAACGCGAAAAATATTCATACGCGGTTTCCAACCTGGTCGCTTTGTTCGATCGGCGACCTGCAATCTCGAGCCCGCGAACGACCAGCGAGCTGGATTCTTCGAGTCTATCCTCTTTTTGGAGATGTCGCTCTTCCGAAACGAAACTCCATCGAAACTTCCCGCACATAGGTAAAAGACAGTTGACGCGATACGGGCTGTTTGTGCGAAAACTTTTGCGTTTAGGGGTTCTTATTTCCGAAAAAGAAACCGAAGCTTTGACTTTCTGAAGTTCTTTTATTAAGTTTTCATTATTTTCAGTCATCCGGCATTTCACGAGCAATCAAGAAAATTACTATTACCGTTAGTCAACTCGCTTTTCACCAGCAGTCGAGAAAATTGTTATTTTTAGTCATCGGACTCGTTTTTATTAGGACTTATTCAGTTTCAGTTTCATCAATCAAATTACTTAGATATTGTGGAGGTTTTTAAGGGATGATTTTCGACACTTATCGTGTTAAGAAGAATCAAAAGAACGTTTTTTTTTAATCGGTTTAACTATTCTGCATAATAACTTAAAAGTCCATAAGCAGGTAGAATTATACCGTGTATATTTGATTGTCTTCATATTTAGTTTAAAAACAACATTTACATAAAATACATAGCTTAATCAAGAATATCGAGTCGAGTATAATTGAGTCAAAACCACTGCAAGCTTTACAAGAATAACTGGTCGAGAACCAAATTCAAAGCTCCTACAAATATACATCGTTTAGGTCCGAAGTAAAGTGAACGTAGTCGAAACTCGCGCAGTTGCCGAGATCTGCTTCGTAAAATGCTAATCGATACTTCATGCTCGCAAATAAAGGTCGCGCGATCTAAAAGGTTTAAAAGCAAATGGACATCGCCCAAAGTGACGTGTCTTTCGTGAGCTGAAAAGCAGCGCGCTTTAAAGATTCGGCGCCTCCTCCTCGCTTCAGAAAGTAATTACCTAAAAAATAGGAGACGGACTGTGTCTACCTGCTTTCAACATTCGGCAGACTGAAAACCGGCGCAGCAGCGACGTAGCCACCTGCCATTGGCTCGCCGGTCGGGATAGGAAACTTGGACGGCCACATGGTCGGGAAAGGAGGGCAGGGGGATGACCGGCATCAACCCTTCCGCGTTCACAACAATCATTTGGGCCGCAAGTGTTGCCAGTGTCCGCGATCCTCCGCGAATCAACCAACCCTCGGTCTCTGTCCCTTTTTTCCACCGTCATTTCACCCCTGCGCCGCGGGGTGGTCGTTTCTTAAGGACAGATAGCCGCGCACAGAGAGACAAACACACGTAGGCATCGTGGCTCTCCTCTCCCTCTCTCCTCTCTCTCTCTCTGTCTCGCTCTCTCTTTGGATCTCTCTCTCTCTCTCTCTATCGCGCTCCCCGTCCCTTTCGATTCTCTCTCCTCCCTCCTCGGTGTCACCCTATCGCGTCCCACCACCCCACTCCGTACCCTCTCGCAGCGAGCCCTCCTCGCTGCTGCGCTCACGCTTTCGTTCTCTCTCCCACCGCGGCCGTCGGTCTCTGTCCCGCTCCCTTTGCTCGGATCAGAGGGAGAGAAACGCCGCGGAGGACCGAGCGAGAGGGCGATAGCGAGTTGCACGGTGGGGCTGGCTCTCTCCGGTCTTGCGCGGCGCGCACCAGTCAACCCGGAGCCACGGTAGCGCAAGTACTGTGTGTTCGTCACGTTAAGGGACAGTCGCATCGGGACGGCACGGCTCTCTTTACCGGTCTTTGATTAACTTAACGCCCGCTAGTAAAGTGCACCCGCGTTGCGGCCGATGTGACGCGACCCTCGAGGAGACAGCAACCCCGTCGTCCTACGGAGCAGCGGTGGCGGCAGTCTGTGGCACCGGCGCGGCGGATCGTGCTCGACGATACCCGGTGATCTAAACACTGTACCCTAGGTACGCGAGCCGCCGTTCCCGGGGGGGTAGGAAGGGTTCGCAGGGTGTCCGAGAAGAATTGACCGCGAGTGGCAAGTGAGAAACAGGTCGGCGATCTGATCGGTGGTGTTCCGGCCGTGTCGAACCGATGGCACGCGTGACAACGTCGTCGTCGTCGTCGTCGTCATCCCCGTGGTCGGCCCGGTTCGATCGGTCTCTGAGCGATCCTCGCGCGTGGAGAGTCGCGGGGATGGGGTCGTGACTGTCCGCGAGTGTCAGTCGACGCCCCGGTCGCAAACACGACCGCCGACAGCCGGTCACGAGACGGAAGATCGTCGACGGGACCTGATCGGTGCGCACCGCTCTCTATCAGCCCCGTTATCGGGCACACTGGGACTCGCGCTGTGCGGCGACACGAGACGGGACGGGACGAGACGAGACCAGACCAGACGGGACGAGAAGAGAGGGGCAGGGAGGAAAAAAAGTATCGACGTTTCTCCCCGCGCCTCCGACGAGTCTGCTCAACCCCTCGCGTGCGGCGAGAACGGTCCGCTCTGCGAGGAGCGAGCGTGCACAGGAGGGAACGAGCGTGCAGGAACGAGGAGCAGCGTGTGTACGCCACGGTCCGGTACCCGGCCGCTGGTTCACCGAGTGAAAGTGAATGATGCGCCGGGACCACCGGCCACCACCGCACACGCAGTGGCTATTGTGACAGGGTGGTAGTTTTTCTGTGATAACGCCGCGGACCGCAGGACCCGGCACCACCGTCATCCCCCTTCAGGACAGCGACACCGCTCGCCGCTGCGACCTACCGGTGTGTGCGCCTCCGACTCGTCCGAAGGCAACCTGGTGGGTTTCCGATATCTCTCCTCTATCCTCCTTTGAAACGTTTCGCTCGGTCCTCCGACGACGACGGGCCGGATCGTCTCCGCCCCGAGCCACTATGTAGGCCTCGATGGCGCAGAAGGTTCGTTGCTTCGTTTGGAACTTTTTCGTGGTATCTAGGACAGGGTGATCGAGCTCGGACGATTCGCGCTCTGTATTTTTAGCATCGATTATACCCGCGAGCTAACGATTCAGGATGATCATCGCGGGGAGCTATAATGCAGCGTTCGGGTACATTGGGAACGGGTTCGTTAGTTTCTTCGGCGAGGAACAGAGAGGGAGATAGGAAGATGGACAGAGAGAGAAAGAGAGAGAGAGAGAGAGCTGGTCGATGCAGGCAAACCGCTGCTGCCTAAGAAATTCAAGATTGCGGCTTTTCCTTTTTCCAAGACCCTCTAGGAAGCAGACTCTTCTTCTTCATCTTCTTCTTCTTCTTCTTCTTCTTCTTCCCGTGTCCTCTTTTCGGTTCCTCGGGGCCTTTTATTTTCCCGTTCTTGTTTACTCTCTCGCCTCTTCTGGTCAGCCATCCTCCTTTTTTCGGAGGCTCGACAGGCTTTTCATGCGGCTGAATGTGCTCCCCTGTTTTCTCCTCGCGTTTCGCTCTCGCTCTCGCTCCCGCCGCCTTCTCTCGGCCGCGCCGCGCCGCGCCTCTTTCGCTCTTACTCGCGCGCTCCGCCGCTGTCTTTCGCCCACACTACCATTTACCTCCCGGTTATGGATATTATTAAGTAATACCTACGTTGCGCGCGCGGTGATACCGTCTCGCATGTGCGCGTGCATACGGCACCGCTCTGCGTGCGGTTCGGTGCACGCGCGCGCACAAGCGTACTCGGCGGTGCACGCTGGCGAACGAGAAAGCGCGGGTTCTCATCTGCATTTTTCCTGGAAACGCGAGGGACGAATTTACCCGGGTCCTCTCGGATTCGTCGGCCAAGGGTCTTTATGCAGAATCAACATTTTTCCGGCGTAACTCGCCGGATCGTTACGCAAAACTTCGGCTCTCCTCTTGATGATTCTAGTTGCTTCGAAATAACGCTAGTTATGCCCGCGCCGCTTCTCCTTTTTCTTAGAGATCCGTGAAATACGGACGCTCGTTAGTGGACTGCCGATCCTTTGCGCAGAATATAAATTTGCTAAGACGGACATTAATAAATTGTGTTTGTCGAACGCGAATAATTTCAACAAGTGAACAATACTACAATGATTTTAATTTGAAATTCTTCCAATATCCTCGCAGCTTAATGTTGCATCTATTATTCACTTTTGTCGCGAGTGCACAAGTCTGCTTTGTTATAAAATTATTGCTAGAAAGTTCTTCAAACTTTGATAACTGATTATATTAAAAATTAAATAAATATTATTTTTTGAGTGTGGATAATTTCAATAAGTGGACAATACTGCAACGATTTTTAATTTAAATTCTTCGAACATCCTCACAGTTTAATTTTGCACCTATCATTCACTTTTATCGTAAGCGCATAAAATCCGCAGTCTACTCATAAGTCCCTTTTTTTATAAAATGATTGTTATAAGATTCTTGGAACTCTGATAACAGATTATATTAATAAATGTAGAAATAATGAGCAGCTTATATATAATATATATATATAAGCTTTAACATTTCAAATATTGCACATCCTAAACAATGGATTTAATGTTACGATTTAGATAATAGCGATCACAGAAATTGTTAATAATTCGACAAAGGGAATTGGGAAGAATGCGCTTGAATTCTGAGAGGGCACAGACGATGGGGGTGGTTTCACTAGTCGCTTCTCGTGAATGGTTTCGGTTTCACGTCTTCCGATTCTGCTCCTGCACGACAGCTGTTTTCTTTATTCTATTTTCGAAAGGGGTGAGTGGTGCAGAGAAAATAAGGAAACGCGTCAACCAAATATAAATCGTTAAGTGCTTCATCGAGCGATTAACCCTTTGCACTCGAGGCTATTTTAATTCGAAATACAAAACATGTTTTATGATTTCTGTTCATTCATTTTTATGATTTTCTGTTAGCCTATTCGCGAGTACAGTATTCACAATATTGACAAACTCTCAATACAGATTAATATAAACGAATCTAATATTATTACAAATAATTGGAAAAATATTGTAGCAATTTTTAGTGGCGCCTCAGAGTCGCCACACGAGTGCAAAGGGTTAATAGTAAGGCTGTTAGGGACGTTGCGACGGATGCATGTGGAATTACATTTTTAGTATGCCAAAGCGCGGGTGATTAACCCTGTAAGGGCAGAATTATTTCCTTAAATATCTGCGGACAACTCGCAAGGTATTTACTTTGATATCTCAGTATGATTGTGTTACCAATCGCCATCATTATTGTTATTAATTATCTCACAGACCTTATACAATTAAATATTATATTGCTATAAAATACGTCATCTTGCGAAATGCTAAAATTATTTGGCAAAATGTCGACACATTAGCACGTGACCTGAAAGCTACACGGCTCCATACAGGGTCAAAGTAATCTGCAGACCGAACAATAACAAACTTAAATTCCCGCTAGATCAAATTTTGATTTTACTCATCGCCACGAGTTTAGAGTTCGACCCCATGGTCCGACCAATACTGTCCCAAACATCAATAACATTGGAATCCGTCCAAATCTTCGCACCCACTGCACACGGATCTCACTGCCGCGATTCCTTTGTTTTCACGCGACATTTTGGGTGGCATCCAAAAATTAGGTCACACTGAAATATGACGATCCCCCGCGAATACGAAAAAATGCGAACAACTCTCCGTATTTACTTAGACGCGTGTTGCAGCAATGCACGACTGCAGCGACGCGGAAACATTTTACACCGATGCGGATTACATTTACTTTCACATAATTTCAATATAAGGTCGCGAGAGTTCAATTCTTACGTTGCAAATGATCCTTTCATAACGGCGGCATTGTTCCCTCCGGCAACCTGTTTCTGCGACTGTGCAGCGAACACAGCGAATGCTCGTCTCACCCTATAGCGTAAATCTGGAATGTTTATAATATTTTGTTAATATACAAGCTAGAAAGCGTGGAGGGAATTCTGTGAAGTTTAATAAACGATCGATCAAAGCAGCGGGGCAAAGAGAGCAAATCGAAAGCAGCTGCGAACGAAAGTGCCGGTGCATTTTCCGAGATAAACTCGCTCGCGCGAGCAGAATCATGCGCGTACGATTGATCGAGCAGTCACGAGCGCGTTTACAGGCGTTCAGCAAAACTAATGACAGCCTATTGCATCGTTCGGTGGTCGTCGACTACCGGCCGAAAGTTCACAATAACGCGGCACGTGCGACGGAGCAATTAAGAAGCCATAATCCGGGGCCGCGTTTAACCATACTCGTGACTCTTATCCGCAGCCGTGGCCCCGTGATGCAACCGGAAATGCCCATGCTCCGCAACGGAAAAACTGCGCCGAAACAAAGTCCAGTCGTCGAAGCGACCCGTTGCGCGATTTTTTCGATGCAGTTTATCGGCGAGCGCGGTGGTCCGAATCACCGAGGAATTCGTTAAAATCGCTCGCTCGTAACAAGAACGCCTTTAATCTGATCTACGATCTATTAAATCGGAGCTCGCGGGCTCGCTCGCTCGCTCGCGCACGATTCGCCGATCTTCGGCCGCGATCGAAAACTTTCCGCCGCGGGAACGAAAAATTGCGCGCCGAATCCGCGGGCTTAACGAGTTCTCCCAAGTGTATTCTTATTCGCGTGCGATTGTTCCGAATTGCCGGTAATTATCTCCTAATACGGAGCGTTTAAGCGCTACAGTTTTGAAGCGCGCGTTCCGGGAACGCTTCGATCGAAAGTTAATAGCCGCCGCTTCGGGCGAGCGCGTTGGCTGGGATCTTTCATCGGAATGGAATTTGTTTAGGACGGAAATGTTGTAAACGGACCGCGGATTTTATGCATTTAGACAAAAAGAAGAAAAGTAGAGGACCGGATCGGAAACTGACTATTGTAAGGACACGAGAAGAACTTGCGAATATTACTATATTACGAAAATTATTATACTATTATATTATAAAACTTATTATAAAAATTATTAAATAAAAGACTTGGCAATTTTGATTTTGCATAAAAATCCGTGGTCCGCTTATAGATGTCATTTCGATGTCAAAATCGGAGGTTCGTTTTGCAAATTTGAGAAAACAGGTATGAAATTAATATATGGATCTTTGGATCGCTAAAAGATGTCTTAATTAATATCTAATATTATTAAATAACAAATATTTATTTTTCTCTTCACGTAACTTTAACGTGCTGCAATTAATAAACGTCAGCATTTTTAGTTTCTTTCGATCTTTCCGCTGTATCATGCTTCTAGTTATTTCTGCCATAAATCCATAAACCACACTCGGGACAGACAGGTGAAATACTGGAAAAGAAACTGGAATCAATCAGTTTCCTAATCGAACCCCGACTATCTCTGCTCGCGCCATAGTCTTGTGGAAGGCAACTATTACTCGTAGCCCGCGTCAAGACGGCTCGATGAAAATTGGCAGACTGACACAGAAGGGCGCCGAGAAGTGACCTACAAAGACCATTAAACTTTATCTGATACCGTCGCGAGGAAACTGATAGAGTCAATTTTCTCTCCCATTGCACTTGCTAGAAATGCGCGAGCCCCGCGTTGCGCTTCCACGCTAAGTTACGATACGCGTATAAAACTTCATCAATATTTATCGCCGTTCGCGTTATATCGTTGCTTACATTATCTTCGGCTAGACCGTGTTACTTTCGAGTACACGACGACTACGGTTGCTTTGTTGTTAGGGTGTAAAGGTGCCGCTTGTCATATGCTATTCATTTCCATAATAGACAATGTAAAATTCCATTTTTCCGGTAAGTCGATAATATAATTGATTATTCGAGTGACGCATTCCGCGTTTCGATACTGCAGGTGTTGCACTGTAATCCAAATTATATTCCAGAGCTCGGACGTAACGAATCACAATGTTCTTCATAATGTTTTTCAATACCTATGCAAACAGCAATAATTACATCGGAGGTTAAGGTTCTAGTAAGGGGCCAATCATTTTTCCATTAACATGTATTATAGCGCTATTGTTTCAACTCTGAGCTGTCACACGGTACTGTTGTAACGACGATGTTCTGGCTTTCTTTAAAAACACGCTTGTAAATGTTCGTCGAAATTCTATCTTCTCGTCGGTAACAAGGGGATCGCTGTTATCAGAAAAGGAATTCAGCGGCCGCGTAAAAACAAATTTTTAAATTACTGGAATTTCTAGTATCTTCTGCTGCTTTAACATTAAACCTAAAAGCGACTAGCTGCCTTGCTAGAATTACGAGATAGGATTTGTTTAAATTTTTCTTAATATTAATAACAGTACACGCCTGATTCACTCAACAATTTTTAGCAGCAATAAGTACGATTTCAATAATTTCGGTCGTTCGATCATTGATAGATTTAGCGTTAAATCACTCGAATTTCGCACAAAAATCTAACTAGATTTGCTTATCAACAAACTCGTTGATAAGCCAGGACTTGCTGGATGTTATCCGCGACAATCGCGAAATGGTCAGAAGCGTCCGCAGGGGTTAGAGCAGTCGTCGACGATGCTCCTTGAATCGAGTATTGCGCAGGTCGGGGGGCCGTGGACGAAAATACAAAACCTTCGGCAGCCAAGCAGGCGCGCCGAAGAAGTTTGTCAACGTTTTACTGAACGCGGGAAAACACGGCCGGTAGAGAAACGCGTTTATCAAACAAGCAGCGGCGCAAAGTGATTAGAGAGTCTAGATGATGAAAACTCGTAGATCATTTCGCGTCGCTCGTAAGTTCACCAGTTTGAATACTATTCCAGAACTGGCAGCGAGATTTTCACAATGATAGGACGGCTAGAAGTTGCGCAAAAGCCTACTTGCTCTTATCCTTAATAACGCTTCCATGACCAAACGTCATAGTAAATGTTACTTCTCTGCTATCCGAACTGCTCTTGCAAGTGTGCGAATACGGTCGAACCTCGATTAACCCTTTGCACTCGAAGCTATTTTAACTGTAAATCGAAAATAATTTTTCTTATAGTATTTCCATTTTATGCGACGCAGTGCATTTTATACATGTGAACGCATAATGTTTTAAAAATTAAACTATGTTGGTATAAAAATGATTTTGGAACGTGATGGAACAATTTTAGTGGTGCCTCGGAGTCACCACTAGAGTGCAGAGGGTTAATTATTCCGCTCCGTTCCAGGTAATAAATAATTTCATCTAGAATTATGCATGGCAACTGACCTAATTGTACAATATAGTAAAAATGTCAATTGGCCATCTAGCTATTCTAGTATCCGAACATTTAACTTCTCAAGACTGGTCCGAATAATCGGGGTCGCAGTTTATTAGACCAAAAATTGCAGTAGTAAATTATTACTACACAGCGCATTTTATGCTGTTACTAGAACAAATACGAAACAATGAAAACAGTTGGTATATTATTCACTAAATTTATCAACAGAGAAGATACAATTTTACTCGTCTTTTGTTCATCGCAGCCGAGGTAGAGAATTTTTAATTAGCATAAAGATTCTACTGTGCGATTAATTTTCGAACGACCCACGACGAGAGTTTTTCTTGCGGCAAATCGACCGCAAATCTGTCGTTAGCTTCGATTTTTCTCTCGCAGATCCGTCGATGAAATTTCCAGCGCACCGTTTGAAAAAAAAAGTGGGCCATCGCCGGCTGATTCGCCTTATCGGTTTGCGTCTATGAGTTTTTTTCCAGTCAGGCTGCCTACTCGTTGGACGGCAACGGCGGTAGCGTTGTTCGCGCAGCGTCGAAGCGAGAGTCACCTGCGTCTCTGTCGGGCAGTGGCAGCGCGCGGCGGCGGCAGCAGCAGCAGCAGCAGCGATGCTGTAATAACGCCGGCACGCTCGTGCCAGAACCAAAGTATACGCTCGGTGTACACGACCTAAATAAGATGCGATGCCCCCCGGGGCGAAAGTAATTCACAGACACACGCGTGCAACCCGGGGAATACACGTACACGCCGGCCTGCGCCGGGCTCTCGGGCTATAGTTTACGGAGTGCCGCAGGAACGCGTCGACCGCTTTAGCGCAGGTTCGACCCGCGTTTTTCGCGTTGAGGTCGCCAGGTACACGCCGCGGATCCATGCTCTACCGTAATTGCGGTCCGCTTCGGTGGAAAGCGTAAAATCGGCTGTCGCTAGACGCGCGATTTTCAAAAACGCCCGGAGAATGTTAGAGCGTTCATCGCTCGGTAGGCTGTAGCTCTGATTCGCGATCCATCGGCTCGACTTTTGGAAAGTTTACGCGGTAACGCTGAACACCTGCCCGAGATCTGAAGGCGACTAACGAAAATTGTTTAGCAGTATTGAGAATTAGGGGGTAGAATTTGTTCAAACTTTTCGCAATTTTTATGTTATTTTTATTATTCTAACACTGTGTGACTCACAATTTTTGACTCTCCAACGGCGGATTTTTTTGATAAAGTATAGCTGGGTGTAATTACGATCTTCTGTCTTTTTATTTAACACTTCTTTCAACGTTTTTTTTAATAGTATCCCTTGTAGATACGTTAGTTTTTCTATAGACTTTGTCGAAATATGTGAACATTTCAGAAACTTGGCATACAGACATAAATTTTTCTAGACTGGGTCCGAATTGACCCTGAGTCCGTCGTTCGAATGTTAATGGGGGCAGCCTTATGATTGCAATAATTATGAAATCAAAATGTGGAAACGTCCCTTAATAGGGGAAATTTCTAGACTTAGGAATAATTCGACTTAGGAATAATTACCATTATGTTCATAATTATTTAAGCATTCTCGATTGTAACAATTTCTCGGAAGAAAAAGAAAATTTATGTTCGCCGAACAAGAGAATAGAAATTTATTCCAACTTGAGGGGACAGAATAACATTAATAATTAACAGGTTGTTAATAAAAATCACGATCACGAGTCAGAAGTATGAGTCGAAGTATGACAAGGGTATAAAAGTGATGACATTTGCGATTTCCTTTTTAAAGAACTATGATTCCTTTCGAAAATTTTGTGACAGTTCACCTCACAGTTAAACAAGATATAGTAATTTCTTAATTACCAAATACGTGGAATAGAATGATTAGTAAATACGACAATGGAAAAATATGACACAAATAAGAATGCGGCGCGTGAGCTTATTAACATTGCATAAACCGGATCGATGAAATTGGTAAAACAATGACTGCCAGTCCTCTCAACAATAGTTTCTAACCCACACAACGCGTAAAAGCGCAAGAAATTGTTTTAACAACCGTCGTAATATTCCAATCGGAATAAAATAATGCAGAAAATAGAGCGACGATCGAGAAATTAAACGAGTAGCGCTGCACTAAATTGATTTGCTTATGCATCCACGGAGCCGATATTAATATTGATCGCAGAAAACGAGTGAATTTGTCGAGTGGGTATGAATTAGTATTCGCGAGAGCTCTTGTAACGAGACGATAGATTTAATTGGTTTTACTCGAGACGGGTTCGAACTATATTTCACCGGATTGAAGTACAGACTCCGTATAATTAGCGTGGCGATATAATAATTAGAAAATCGTGCATGTTACCACTGACTTAGATTCCGAGGCACGCCGGTCGAACGTCGGCTCGTTCGAACCAGGGTAATAAAAGCGTGGCGAATTCGCGCGTTGCTCTCCGGCCGATTTACTAATCACGTGATAACGGAGTTCGGGACCGCCGAAGACTCGCAGCCTTTTGCCAGATACCGTTGTAGAATTTTCATTCCGCGGGCCGCTAAATAATGGAGTCCGGACGACTGGAAATAAACGGGGAAACGGGGATGGTAATGAAGATCGTGAAAGATTCATGTTACAACCGGGGTCGCGGCGACACGGGAGGATAGATTTTAATCTGTTTAATCATCCACCCTTCTGCATCGGAGTAATAACGCGATTACGCCGGATACCGAATAATCGAATCGGATAAATTCTATAATTCTCGTTTAGGGTTTTATGAAAATTGAATGGCTCGGGGTCGTCGGGCTGCTCCCGAACTAGAAGTTGCGATGAATGCGCGCCGAGGACTCGAATCCTCGCGGGGTTGTTGCCCGCCGGCGGATGTTCGTGAAACAAAAATCATTATACTGCTGGGGATACCAGCTCTCCTCGGTGTCCGCTAATGGGAAACTTATGCCACTGAAAATAATTAGGGCGACCCGCGTCTGGAGGATTCAAGTGAATATTGGCCTCGCCGTAACGGACCGAACGCGCTCGTGAAACAGAAAACTGACTATGACGGACGTTTTCGTGGAGCAATGTTATTGTTATTGTATATTAAAAGTCTCAGTTGAAATTTTATTCTCTTTCATTAACGTTCGATATGAATATTGATTTAATCAAATTTTTTTTATTAAAATATAGTAATTTATTTTTGAATAATCGTTGAATTTTTGAAATGGATTCGTATATGTGGTATATTAATAAATTATAAATAGATATATTATCAACCGTTGCCATTTGAGAAATTAACGTCTATGGAATCCTTGAAAACGACGGGATAATTTTTTAATTTACGATTATTCAATTTGTAGACACATTTATGAGTTCAATATATCGATTACTTGCGGCAAATATTGCAATAAAAATCGAATCAAATCGGAACGAACGTCTTATTGTCGCTTTTATAAATTAATATAAAGTACCTGGTTTTTAGTAGTGTTAATCAGTTAGTTATTTTTAACAATCGTACTCGTCAGCACCAAATATTTGACAGTTTCTGTTACCACGAGTATGCTCCTCAAAAAGAGCTAACTGAATAGAAAAAAAACAACTAACTCATTAAATTATAAATCTCATAAAAATATATTTAAACAACATATAACAAAAATCAAACCCACGTGTACAATATAATTACAATAACTCACGTTCCAAAGAAATCGCAACAGCCAACCGGTCGAAATATATAAAATCGGTTCTCCGCAGCGACGGCTGTCGAAGTGAAATAATCCTCTCAGAGCCGCGAACAGTAGCGAAAAGGGAATTATAAATAACGTTCGAGCAAATCATACGAAAGCGTAAATGGGCCGAGAAGGATGGACGAGTCGATCAGTTATCGGATCGTGTAGTGGCAGCCGGGCCGGCGAGGATTCAAAAGGATTCGCGCAGAACGATGACCAAAAGAGTCGCTGGCAGAAAGACGGAACGTTCCGCGGGTCTGGTTAAGGGTAAACAAAGATAAATATTCAATCGAGCGGAGATATTCGCGAAAAGCCACGAACCCGCGCGTATTGAGCCGCGTAAGGGGTTAACGGTTCATTATCACTCCGTTTCATCGACAGAGGCGCACCGCACTCCCGTGGAACTTGGAATGCTCGACGTTACAGAGGGAATGTACAGGAAATCGATGCGCGATTATATAGGGTGACTCGTGAGAAGGGTGAGCGTCTCGCGAGCCATTTGAAAAATCGTTTCGCTCGCGAAATAATGCGAGAAAGATTCGAGGAAAATCGTATAAACATATTCGGCAAATTATTCGACTCTTTGAAAACCAGGAAATATCGTTGCAAATAGTAGTATAATAGTCTCTAGGTGTTTTATCAGAAGCGAAATAGGATACTGAACAATATTAATGACACGCGTCGATCATTCTCTGCCGAGGGTGTAATAACAATATTAAAAAAAAGCGTCACTAATGTTATATTCATTAATATTTATGTTATTATATTATATTAATATATATCCTCTAAATATAACACTATGTGTTACAATTTCCAATTCGATATTCTCAAATACAAAATGGTGGCCGTCGCACATACATTGCTAGCGAACGAGTTAAAACAACCTCGTCCACAGAATCGGAGACAGTCGAGGAGTCTTCTATAAAACCAAGCAACATTATTGCAAATCCATCAGACTGTCACCAAGAGTAATTGTTCATTTACAAGACTAAAAACTTAAGGAGAGTCTGCCTGAATAATTCCAACGACAGTGTTACAATTAACGACGCTTGTCTTTGAGCCGCAGCGACGACGGAAGCAAAAAGCTTTGTATAGTAGCACGCGTCGGCGACGAATGTCTACGGTTGCGTAATAACGGTAATAAACCTCGGAATAGGATCTCCATTCATCAGCGATTCCCCCGAGCCGATGCTCCCCACGACCACTCGAGCCTCCTTCACCCTCGTTATGAAACGGCCTGTAGAGGCATCGCGCACAGCTACAAGGAAACACGTTCCGCTAGTGGCGCGGTATGGCATGGCATGGCGTGGCGTGGCGCGGCGCGGCGAACGAGGAGGCCCGCTATCCGAGCAGAATAGAGCGAGAGAAGAGGGAAAAAGAACGGGCAGGGGAGAAGGAAAGAAATAGCGAGAGGAGCGCATCGAGTCACTGGGCTAGTGGGGCCGACAGAATGTAGCCCGTACTACGGTACCGTCTCCCTCTTTGTCTCCCGTTCTCCCCCGTTCCTTCCGTTCTTCTTTCCATCCGTCCTTCTTCCCTGCTACCCTCTCGCGCGTTCTAGTCGTCTGCGATACCGTTCACCTCCGCGGGAAACCCGTGGTTTCGTCGAAAGAACCGGAGGAGAAAACGGTTCTTCGTTTAAACGCGATTGGAATGGCAGAAGCCGCGTTGTCTCGTTCGAGCGGGCGTTGATGAAGCTTGAAAAGGTCCGGGGGTTGCTATCCGGTCTTCCGCGATGCGGTTCTTACGTTAACGAGCCGAGTTCGCGGCGACGGAACCTCTTATTTAACACTTTGACTGCCGCGGCGGTCGGACGAGTGGCTTGGCATCGCAGTGGCGCGAGTCGGATGGTTGGAAGTGTTGTCTTGTGTCTTAACCCTTTGACTGCGGCCTGCTCTCGGATGCGAGGCGAAATAGGCAGTCGCTGCGGCCGACTGTCGCGCATCGTTACGCGGATATTTGGAAAGAAAGAAATTGATAACAAATAACAAGTTTCATTTATTATTTATTTATTTATTTATTTATTTATTTATTTATTTAACACAATGATGAATTGGTGCAGAAACGAAGGCGTTGCAGTTCACAAAATGTAAAGGGCGTATACTTTTCGTACGCTTTGGTAGACTTGACGGGACGTATATATACGCCTTTCGTGGTCAAAGGGTTAAAATACACGCAGAAATGTTAAAAAGACTAGTGAAGTAAATTATAAAAATAGTATAAATTAAATATAAATCGTCTCAAGAATAAATTTTGTCAACAATAACAGATAATAACAGTAGACAATTCACGCCTTAAGAAACAGTAATACTATTTCGTAGTCAAAGGGTTAAAATACACGCAGAAATGTTAAAAAGACTAGTGAAGTAAATTATAAAGATAATATAAATCAAATATAAATCGTCTCAAGAATTTTTGTCAACAATAACAGATAATAACAGTAGACAATTCACGCCTTAAGAAACAGTAATACTATTTCGTAGTCAATAATACTACAATAGTACTATGCCACTATGATACTAACTCACTTATGCGTGAATGACAGAACTTTATCATTGTATTAGAAACCCTTTCGTTACGCCCTATCGAAGAAATGGAAGTTCATTAGAATCTACAAGCTGCAAGAGATTCGCAGAAGCACCTGCTGTGATAAATCTCGTCGCCTCGATACTTACATTGCGAAATATGTAAATCGTTCTGGATTTATGCGACTTTTACGAGCTACGGCGCGGAGGTGTTAATTTTTAGTAGCGGAAGATTGGAAAGTCGATTCTTCACTCTAAACGACGCTTCGTATTGACTTCAACTGGTAGCAACGCTTTCGATGACATCATCGAGGTTCTCGATGGATCTGATATAATTATCCAGCGGTTTCATCTGCATTCTAATCGGGATGTTAACGTAGCACACCGTAAAATCTCTCTAATTCGTGGAATAGAAGAAGCCGCGTAGAACGCGTTTCCACGTATCGTCGCAGTAACCTGCAGACATAACATACACCGTTGCATAAGAAATGTCCTGTAATTAATTTCAATCTCCTCAGACGGAGCGCAAAACGTCAGACATGATTTATGGGTTATTTACAATCTATTCAGAAGCTCGCATCCTCTCGCTGGCACAAAATCGATTTGTCAGCTCGAAATTCGCGGCGGACGATGACTGCAACCATGATTCCGAAGAAGACTAAACAAAAATCTCTCGCCTCGTTCGAACGAAACTCTTATGGAAAACTTCGCGTTCAAAAAGAGCTGCATCTTCAGAAACTCGTGCGACTTTTATTCGATTCTTCCATAAAGTAGCTTCGCATAGCAGCGTGAAAAAGGAGTCAACCCTTTCTCAATAGTCCGATGTCCTACAGCCGCGAGCTGCAGCGATCTGCAGCGATCTGCAGCGATCTGCATAGCGCAGCGTTACCGATCGCCTCCCCCTCGCAAGATCCTCTTAGCGGCCGATACGACGGCTGATTATCCGGCAGACGTATCGTCCGCGGACTAATAACACCGGCGTCGTTGTGTTCGGCAGCGACACGGCTCGTTAGCGCACGCACATCGCGCAGCGTTCGTCGCGTCGCCGCCGCGGCGGTTTTTTCGCGCGCACTTTGGTCGCGGTGGTTGCGTAACACGCGTGCACCAGCCGTCACACACGTGCGTCGCAGCTAACACGAATCACGGTGACACAGTTCATTACACGGGTGCAGTGTGCTGGCCGCCGGTGCAGGCACGCACGCGAGCGCGCTTTTCACACAGACGGCCGAGTGTGCGCCGGCTCGTCCGGACGTGCGCGCTCTTCACATGCAGGTGCACTGGAAAAAAGCGGCGCGCACACGCTCGCCAAGCGCTGCACATTGCCGCGTATGCAAAGAAGCGTCCATGTGCGCGCGCGCTCGCCTGCCTGTGTGTATATGCTCGGTGTACGCGCGCGCTTGTATATGTCCGCGCTCGCGAGCGTGGCCTCACCGCCGCGACGCTTCCTTCCACGGTGAATCTCGGCCTGGCCCAGAGAGGCGCGGGCACTGCGAACCGGCATGAAAGCACGGAACAGACTGCCGTCCGTCGACGTGTGCGCTCGTCCGTGTGTCCTACACGCTCGCAAGCCGGGAATGTGTCGGCGCACAGGCGGCGGCGGATGGGTGGGTGGGTAGGCAAGGCAAAGCAAGGCAGGCTCGGCTGGTGGTCGCTCGGTTGCGAGCTTCGCTCGATAGCAAAGTGCGGTTCCCCTCGACACGAGCTCTCGTACTTGCAACGCGGCAGGATTAAAGGGGAACAGTCCATGTACGGAAATGCACGATCGATGCGCACATGTCTGAATTTTCGTATCGAGTCGTGACCGATCGGCCGCGGCGATGCGGTGACCGCGGTCTGCCTCCCGGTCACGAGGAATCCCGTCTCCGACGATTCCTCCCTCTGACCCGGCCTCCGGCCTTACTCGCCGCCAGTCGCTCCAGATGACGAACCGTGCGTTCGCTTTTCCGAAGAATTTTTCCTCGGAGCGTCCACCTCCGCAGGACTATTTTCTAGAAGGGTCGGAAGGATTGCGGTTCTCTATTGTGTCGAGGGAGTTGTTAGGGCTTGGGAATTCTGTTTTCAGAGGATTAGTGGACGTCGCCGTTTTTTTCTGGGTTAACCTTTCAACTGGGGGCGAGGCTGTCTGATTTCTTTGTGGTTCGAATTGTTTCGTTCTGCCGACGGATTTCGTTGCGACGCTTTAAGTCGACGGCTTTTTCGTCGACGACGGTCGCACGGTTAATGCGATATTTCACTAATCAATTAGTTGCAAATGATCGATGCTCTCGTATTATGCATCGCTCGCGAACCACCTGTGCTCGATCAAGAATCGCTGTGTAAATGAGTATTCCCGTTATATGGACAGCATTGTCAATGCAGAACTGCATAATTGCATAAATCCATTCCTCCTGTTATAAAGTTTTGCTCGATAGCGGTGTAGACGTTCTAGAAAGTTACGAACCAGTCCATCGCTGTTTAAGAACTGGACTGCAAATTTGATACACGTGCGACGATACTGGGTGCTTCGTTTTTGAATTACTGAAATTATTAACCCTCGCATGACGAGCCGCACTGGGTGCGCCGGATCTCGCATGACCTCTACTGGCATCTATAATACACGCGTTCAACGTTTAGCTGGAACGTGTGAGAGCTTCGTCTCAGTTCCGTTTATTGATTTATTTTCTGATTATTACTAATGTTACCATAGTAAAAGGTAACAGGAAATAAAAATATCATTTATTTCGTCTGTTTATAATAATTAATTTACTATGTTTTCTTTACACGTAGAGCTGGCAGAAAATAGATTTTTAAATAGTAAATAAATAATAATAGCTATCTTTCTATGTGACACAGAATTTAAAAACAATTTTTGTAATAATTGTTATATATTAAAATAACATTTCGCGTACATATAACTACCTAATATCCATATACAACTTACATTTCAAAGATAGTTTATTCAATATCTCGAAAATCCAATCCTGCTTATATGTGACACACAAGGGTCGCCGCAGACCCGGCCATCGTCATGCAAGGGTTACAGAGAGAACGACGTTATGTCAACCAACTGTCGCAACAATCGCGTAATTTCTGCAGCAACAATTTCCCTCGATTTCGCCAACGAAAATCAGAAATAACGAATTAGACCGCCGTTAGAACCGAGAACGCGATGACCATCAAAAATTCAGAACGTGCAAAGTTCAGCCGAGTACGAGGGACCAGATTAAATTGAATTTTGATAATTGATCACGCAGAAGTTCTTCTTACTTGGATCTCGGGATTTGAAAACGGAGTTGACGGCTCTGAAATGGAGATCGCGGCGAGAATGCGGATGGACGGCTCGCGATATTTCAGTCGATCCGCCGCGATAATCGGCTCTGCAGGGGATGCAGGATTTTTGTTTTCCTTTTCGTCGTAATGGGATGCCGCGCGTTCGTTAGATCCGCGATTTAACGGTGTCAGGCATCCGTGTGACAAGTGCACCGAGCAGACACGAGTAGACGGCCGCGTCAACGTGCCGAATACGATACCCATCTCCTCGAGACACGCGCGTGTGTCGCTTCTAGTTTATCCTATCCTCTTACATCTCCGTTTCTCTTCTCGCGTGACTCTCTTTTTACATCTCGTACACGTGGCGTGTCTAACTGTTACCTTTCTCCGGCCACCGGCGTTTCGAGCATCGACCAAGTCGAATTTCACCGAATTCTTGGCCGGCACGGCTTCCCGGCTTTGTTCCGACCGATGCGAACGATCA
>CM052160.1:13181529-13198885 GCA_028455555.1 Augochlorella aurata | reverse complement strand
GAATAAAGAATTACTCAAATAAATAGATAAAACAACTTGCGACGAATGATTCAAATAAGTAGAATAGTTTATGATTCGAATAACTAGATTGAATAATTAATGACAAATGACGAATTTTGCGAAAAAACGAATGGAATAATTTACGACGACTAATGAATTATTCGAAAAAAAAACGGATGGAATGATTCACGACGACTAATGAATTATTCGAAAAAACGGAAGGAATAATTTACGACGAACAATGAACAATTCGACCGAAGTATTCGACCAAAGACAATCCATTCCGATAATAATCTTAGATAAATGATTGACACGAAACAATCCAAATAATGCCCTGCTCAAAACACCTATCTGCATCGTTCGGAAAACGAGGGCTCGCGTTACTTTTTCGTAACGAAAGAAGCAAACGCCGCTATGCGGACAAACAGTTGATAAATCGGCGCGTTTACGGACGGAGACGGAAGATTGATGCAGATCTACGGATTAGCGTGGCTCCCATTGTTTGTTGGCTCGGTAAATTAGCGTGGAGGACGGTTTTTAAAACGGGTGAAAGCGTGATCGACGACACGATAACCGCGGGGGGGGGGGGAGGGGAATCCGAAGGTTCCTGTTTATTAGGGTCGTTCCAAAGGTTTATGGAAGACGTCCGAGTTCTTTTTGCTGGAACTGTCTGAACGTAGAAAGCCAGGGGAAAGGGCATTGTAGCTCGAGACGAACGATAAGATTGCGTAAGGCGAGTCCGACGACTATGACTACGACTCGGCTCTTGCTATGACGTGATCACCATACAACCGTGATCATTAATGTCCGCGGCGTGCCGACACGAATTGTAAAGTTAGAATAATGTTTTATGGTGTACTGGCGTAACGGTTTCTCGGTATTTTTAGCGTGGCTACCCTGAAACTGTGGGAAACCGACGACGGCAAAGACAACAATTTTTTTGTAAATGTAACGACCCGCTGCAAACACCGCCGCCGTCTACGTACAGCTTTTTCCCGGTCTCTCTCCGCGCGCAATTGCCGTAATTCATAAATCCGCCGGAGCTAATAGAACACCTTATCTTCTCGCCGGCATTTTATTCGTTGCATCTTGCAAAATCCCGAGTGCCAGAAACACAAGCAACAGTTCCATCCCGGTTTAGCGCTAGACGGATCAGCCTCCACCATTTTTATCGCACACTCCTTCCACGTTTGCTATCAATCGGTTTCTGCTACTCGATAAGATAAAAATGGCACGCTGTTCGGCTCACTATTGGTTCACGCCATTTTGCTGCACCTAATACAGACATCGCTGCACTTCATTCCGTTGCTACACGCGATCCAGGAGTGTTCCAATTCTCGGCTCTCTATTCGCTTCGAGAATTTGTCTGAAACGCTGCTTAAAGATCAGAGAAGTTACTCGAATCGACCGCGTAAACAACGCTTCGATATAGCACGCGCGTATACGCGATCGAATATTCAAATCGAAAAATTATTAATCAGTGCAATTTCGTGCGGAAATCGTGTGAAATGATTGGACTTGTCAATTACCGGTTTTTCCATTGTACGTAATCCGTATAAATTAACTTTAATGTCGCCTGCTTTAAATTTATGCTAAATTTGTTTTTCATTTTACGCCGATCATCGGAAGTTTATCAATCTTGGTATGATATTTTCAACTTTC
This sequence comes from Augochlorella aurata, assembly GCA_028455555.1. Lineage (NCBI taxonomy): Eukaryota > Metazoa > Arthropoda > Insecta > Hymenoptera > Halictidae > Augochlorella > Augochlorella aurata. The sequence goes on along the minus strand of CM052160.1, from coordinate 13,197,223 downwards.
TCGAATCACATTAAGCGAAATAGCTGTCGAAATCACTCCTGTTTCTAGCAACCGATGAAGACTGTGTTTATCTCTCGAGGATTTATATTATTTTATCTATCTAAATTTATTCTATTCTATAGAAATTTATTCTATTCTATAGAAATTTTATCTACTCTATTTAAATTTTATCTATTTATGTACAATTAATTTATTTACTATTTTATCTCTGCTCCTCGCGCAAAATAAAAATCGCCAAGTCAATTGCGAGAAACGAAAGTTCCTCCTTCGATAATTCTAACAAATAGAAAATAGTGTAACAGTGTTCTTCAATGTTCCTAACGTCGCTACAATATTGTGTTCGACATAATCATGCCTGCGATAAATGCATAAATCCGCGGTCTGGCGGTATCGCTTCAATTTACGAGAAAGAGTGTCGGCGGTTAGAACTTGCTAAAACGATGATTCAAGTCTGCGCGACGCCAGTCTCTAGCAACTGAAGCAGGCAATTTTTATTTATCACATAGGTTCGCACGATAACGAACTGCTTTACGAGATAGGATGTCGGTGGTTAGTACTTGCTAAATTGATTCAAGTCGACATAACACCAGTCTTTCGCAACCGATGCCGATAACTCATTTCCCATGGACGTCGCGTCATAATTGCACCGCGGATCTTCGTACGAAAGGAAAAAGTGGCCTACGTTAATTATAAGGTACCTAAGCTCTTCCTTCGATAACTCTGATTAGCTGAAAATAATGCAACAAATAATCTACAATGTTTCCGATGTCAATGCAGTTTCGCGTTAGACGCGTTTGTCGTAAATCCATAAAATGTGCAGTGTTTCGTAACCGACGCGGATAACTTTTAATTCTCACGAAGATTCAAATTGTAAAGCCAATTAAATTACGAGATAGAACGTCGAGGGTCAGAACTTGCTAAGACGATGATTCAAGTTTCCGTGGCACCAGTCTTGACGCAGCTAATTTTTGCTTCGCATCGTTCAAATTGCCTGGCGTTTTAGGTTAGCAGAAGAAGAAAGCGACGAGAAGGTACTTTTGGATTAGCCTGTACATATTATATATAATATAATATTATATAATATTAAAGATGCAGTATAGTATTACATAATATTGTAGATATAATATAATACTGTATAATATTATAGCGACAATATCGTATTTTATAATATTATAAATACAATATAATATTACATAGTATTATAGAGGCAATGTCAAATTATATAATATTATAGATACAACATTGCATTATATAATATTATAGATATAATATAATACTATATAATATTACGGATATAACACAATATTATATAATATTATAGATATAATACAATACCATATAATATTATAGGTACAACATAGTATTATATAATATTATAGATATAATATAATACCATATAACATTATAGGTACAATATAATATTATAGATATAACACAATATTATATAATATTATAAATATAATATAATACCATATAATATTATAGGTACACTATAGTATTATGTAATATTATAGATATAATATAATACCATATAACATTATAGGTACACTATAGTATTATGTAATATTATAGATATAATATAATACCATATAACATTATAGGTACAATATAGTATTATAAAATATTATAGAGATAATATAATACGATATAATATTATGGATATAACACAATATTATATAATATTATAGATATAATATAATACCATATAATATTATAGGTACAATATAGTATTATATAATATTATAGATATAATATAATACCATATAACATTATAGGTACAGTGTAGTATTATATAATATAATATAATATAATATTATAGATGTAACCCAATATTATATAATATTATAGATGTAATATATCATATGATATTATAGATATAAGATAATATATGTAAGATATGATAGAAATTCGGGAAACTTTTGGCCGTCGCGGGTGCTTCTGCACTAGACGAGGAGGAACTTCGTCAGCGTCGCGGCGGCGTGTAGGGTAGCGTGGACAGAAGCTGGGTTGGGCAAGGCAGGGCAGGGCAGGGCCGGGTGGAGAGAAATCGATCGTCGTGTTTACCCGGCGGCCGCGTCGCGACGCTGCGGGTTTCGTCGCCGCGCGCGATTTCGCGCTCGAGTACGCGAACTTCGCGCTTTCCAGCCCGCGCGCGGCGAGTCGGGCCGCGGGTCGGGCCTCGGGCCGGAGAAAGAGAGAGGGTCGGTTTTACGTAATCGCATCCTGCGTGAACACGATAGTCCGATCTCGCAGCGGCGCTTATTTATACGAGCTGGCTGGAAAACTCGCCTCGAGGAAACGGCGGACGACGGCGGCGCGCGGCAACGCGGCTTGTTGCGATTTCCCGCGATTCCGTGCAAGGAATCGGCCCGTTACACCACTCGCACGTAACGAGCCGATTGCGGTAAATTTATTTTCTAAGTGGTTCGCGGGAACGCTCCGGGTCAATGTTAGGCTACCGCTCGCTGGCTGCCATCGTCACGAGCTGCCTCGCATTTTTCCGCTTTCTTAATCCCTTGTCGCATAATCATCGCGTTGGGCTCGCAATAAGCATAATAACCGGAGCCTTCTAAATATTAACCAGCAATTGTTTTATCGCCGGCGATGCTTAAGCATCTGTTATGCAACTTCCTTTATTGTTACAATGACTGGTACAATGATCGAACTGTTTCGAACGGCTTCGTAGGATAAAGAAAATTTATAACAATTCTGGAAAGATGTGCTCGAACACTTTTTAAAATGCAATAACTTTTTCAAGATCATAGTAGGACGAAAATATTTCTTCTTAATTTTGCTGTTGTGTGTGTATAATGCTAGTAACCTTATTTTAATGCTGCTGCTACCGAAGGCCTATTAACCGGATTCTCACCGATTACATTGTCATAGTCGGAAGCTTAAAAATTTCCTTTGAAATAATAATTCCAAGAGAATGATCAGATTACGTTACTGGAGGCTAATTTCTTGTTTCGCGTTTAAACTTGGTATTTCGCTGTCGAAAAATTCGTTAGGAAATTTTTTGACACGGACAATTATTATTCAGCCTTGCCATCTAATTATAGATTTTCACATAATTATAACACTGTACGCAACGCAGAGGAAAAATGAGCTGCGAATCGGCGTCTGAGAATCGTTAGATATTTCTTGGAATATTTTTCCTCGCAAGCAGATGAGCGATGGAAATAATTCGTGTCCGGTCGCTGTAAATTTCCGATAATATTAACTTATATTAATCGGTTATTTATATTATATTTATCGGCATTATATATTTTATTTATATTATATTTATCGGCATTATATATTTTATTTATATTATATTTATCGGCATTATATATTTTATTTATATTATACTTATCGGCATTATATATTTTATTTATATTACATTTATCGGCATTATATATTTTATACATATTTTATTTATCGATATTATATATTTTATATATATTTTATTTATCGATATTATATATTTTATTTATATTATATTTATTGGCATTATATATTTTATTTATATTATATTTATCGGCATTAATTCTTGAAATCGAAGATAACATGTTTCCTTCGCGAACCGAGCATGGTTTCCGATAAAACGGCGCGCAATTTTGAGCGTCGCTTTAATCGTATGTCGAATGATATTTTCAGTTCGTTAATCAGAGTACGGAAACGATAAAGTCACGGCCAGAAAAACAACAATAAGGATAGGCTAGATAGAATGCGTGGCTCGATGAATCGCGTCCGCATCGATTACCATATAACATGATCTTTAATCTTTAATGAAAGAAACTGACGGATGTTCGCTCTTAAAGGCTCATGTTCCCCGGAGCAAATTGCTGCTTATAATTTGATCCGTCGATCGCTAAATAAGCATCGCGATTTTTACGAGGAAGAATTTCTCTACGTTAAATATTCATCGTGTCGACCACTGGACTCCGGATGTTTATGCAAATTCGTCACTTTGGCCACGAAGTTTCTAACGTGGGCGTTTAAAGAAACTTTCGTTTCACTTATTGAACGATTTATCGGAACGAGGAGAAGACGTCCAGCTCTCGTCGATTTATTTCGCTTCAGAGATCTCATTGTCTCATAGAAAGTTCGCCAATTTCTGTCTCAGATAATCCAAAATTGATTTATCCAGGACTGTGCTGCAACTAGTAATCAGCAATTAGTCGAAACGACGAGCACGCGCGAACAAATCGAATGCCACCGAACGCCAACAACGCCGTAAAAAATGATTATCGTCGTAAACCGTATCGTCGCGCGGGGGATTTATCGTTTCCGGTTTAAACGAGTGCAAATTTGTTGCTTAATTCTATGTTTGGCGAACGAATTACAATTATGTGTACACGGGGAACGCGTTTATTTTGAATGAGCGTCGAACAGAGGAGCGGTCACGTTGCACGCTGACGAACAATACCAACAACCGTGTCGTCGATCTCCAATACCGCGGCGGCGTGGCAATAAAAAGAGCATGCTTTCATGATAACGCGGTGTATGACGCAAAGTTTCCCGTTGTATTCAACGGGCACGGTGTTCCGTCTCCTTAAAGCGGCTCGCGTTATTTGCGCGAGCCTCGTTAAATCACGCTCCCAAGGTAACCCTCAGACGTGGAAACTTCGAACACGGTTTCATCGAACTCACCGTTTCGATCTTTCCCATTGTCGAGCGGGAAGTTGTTCGTTATTCGAGCAAAACGGATTATTTCGCGACAGAAAAGTCTCGCGAGCAAACGGTGCAAGCGTTGCCGAAACCGTTTCGATCGTTTAATCAATAGCTGATTTAACTGCTTAAAATTGTTGCGAGTTTCCAGTAGCACTTAATAGAAATTTTGTTATCCCGATAGGTCGACTGTTATAGCAATAATTACTCGTTCTACCGATTACATTCTTCGAACTTTGTAATTATTTTCCGATTAGGTGGTTAAGAGCATTCCCCTCTTTCCACCAACAGAGGATCAGCGCAACGATAGAAATTTTGCACTCCAATTTTACGAGTATAAAAAGATGTTTCTGAAATCTAACGCGACGTTCACGGTTCAGCGTTCCACGTATTCATTTTTGCCGTGTACGCGCGCGCTCGGTGCTCATCGATAATGCAAGAATTGCATGTAAGAACAGTTGTAACATTTCTCTGGCGTTGTAAATAGGTTGATCGCGTTACATGCGAAAAGACAATTGAATCACGGGACGTAGCAGCGGCCACTGAAATATTAAAAACGGTGGAACACTTTTGACAGGGGAGGGTTGAACGAACGGTAAGACGATTGTTCGCGTCGCAACGAAAGTTTTAATAACGTCGCTCGGTTAGCGCAAGTTCCGTGCTCCGCGGCGGCCGGCCGCCTATACTAAAATCGAAGTACGTGAAAACGCGAGGGTGGATCGGGTACACGTGTACCCGCTGGAAATAGCCGGCGATTCAAGCCGAAGATCGCGCGGATAAATAGTCGGATGTCATAGTGACATTTAATCGTAGTTCGACAGCTAGACAAGACAAAAAGGTAGAAGCCGCGCGGCTGGCAACGTTCGCGGCATCGTGTTTCCTCAATTAACTCTGGCAAGGGAAAAGAGCCGGAGAGCTCGCCGAGGATCGTATCGATCGATGCTTCTGGTTACACCGAACTCGTGGTCTTGTAACCGGTTATTTTTACTGAAACGCGTCGAATGCGAATTTTTCAAACCCGGGAGAGCGAAGGAGAAAGACAAAGAGAGAGTGTGAGAGAGAGAGAGAGAGAGCAGACGGAGAGCGCGAGAGTTACACACGGCGCGACTTTTCCAGCATCGCGTAGCGGGAAAAAAGAAAGCAAAGCAACGTGCAACGTGTCGGATTTCGAACGGGAGCGCTTTTCAGAGAATTTCGAGTCTGCGGGCGGCGGCGGCAGCGGGAGGAGAAAAAAAGTCGGATCGGGAAGAGGCGAGGAATCGGCGAGCGAGATCGCGACGAAAGCCGCGAATGAGCACCGCTGCACCGAGCAGCCTTGGCTGAAGTTGTCGAACCCGCGACCCAGTTACACGCTCGTGCCAACACAAACGCGTCTCTCACCCACACCTCTCGGAGGTGCATGCACTGTGCAGTGCACGCCGATGCGCGCACAACTCCCTCCCCACTCGTTCTCTCTTCGTCTCCCTCTCCCTCTCTCTCTCTCTCTCTCTCTCTCTCTCTCTCTCTCTCTCTCACTCTCGCACCGGCCTCTGTCTTTTTCTCGACCCTCTTTTTCCAGCCAGTCCCGATACTTCTTCGTCCCTCTTTCCACACACATGTAGACGTACATGCATGTATGCACTCGCACGCGCGCATGCATACATACACACACGTTTTCCCCGTCTTCCTCGCCGCATTTTCTCTCCCTCGACGTTTTTCTCTCCGCCATCCTCCGCCCCTCTCGCCCCCCACCTCCCACTCCTCTTTCCCACCAGTTTTCTCTGCCTCCTCCGTCTTCCTCGTGTCTCTGTCCGCGTGCAGCCGCCGTCTCCCTCGTGCACGGCTCTCCGCCCCCGAGGAACGCGGGGTTCTCTCTGTGTGTCACACGCTCCGGCTCACTCTCCACCTTTCGCAGCCCCTCTCGCGAGAATCACGTCGCGATGCGGGCACACGCACGCATTCTGCTCGTCGCCGCGCCGCGCCGCGCCGGCCGCACTTTCCTCGGCTTTCCTCCTGCACTCGCGCGCGCCGCGCCGAGCCGAGCCGAACAGAGCCGAGCCGATCTGATCCGGCACGGAATTACGCGGCTTCGAGACTTTTCAACCCCCTCGATGACGCCGCCAGCACCGCGATGACTTCGATCCCTCGCGGTTTCGCATGATCGTTGTCTGCCGCCGCGAGCCTCTGCCTCCTTCGCCGAATTTTTCTTGCTTACACGGCTCCCGGGAAACCGGGCTAATGTAATTATATCCGCGCCGCGCCGAAGGCCGATCGGTGTTACCAGCGAGCGATTTTGCGGAGGGAAAGGGCCGGAGAATTTTTTGGTTGTCCGAAAAGTTAGGGCCGGTCTTATGTGTAGAAGCGTTGTGTAGAAGCACTGTGCTTGGAAAGAATGTGTTGAGGGGTGCGTTTAACCCTTTGCCATTAGTCGAAATCGGTGTTACAACTATGACCAGCTCCTACTTTTATATTATTATTGAAATAGTATTGTGGATACGAGAAATATACAATAGCGAAAACTCTAGAAAGAATTTGACTATTGTATTCTTTGCGACTGCAAATTACTAAGGGAAGGAATAAGTCCCTGTGCAATGACGACTCCCTGCAATTTATGCAGACAATTTTCATGTTACGTCAAAATCCGCAGTCATAAACCTTTTATTTCTTTCATTAAACAAATAAGTATTGAAATGAAATTAAATAAAATAAAATAAAATAAATTAAATATTGAAATATTGAATTGCAAAGAAATATTGTTTCTATTAGTTGTCTGGAGAACTTCTACCCCTTCGCACCATGCCTATACCCTTCTCCCATGAAGGTGGCCCGGTTATGGAACAAACGTATATCAAACTTTATCGTCCAATTTTAATACTTTTCTGATAACGAAATTGCTGACTCGAAACAGATATCGATAGGAAATGTGTCAAATAACGACGATCTAGACGGATATTGAAATATTTTGCCGGGAGCAAGAAAATATTTTACGATTTTGCAATAGGTTATTCGATTCATAAACTTCTATACTGTCGCGATCAAAAAGTTGGGATTTCGATTGATCTGGAAAAATCGTTTTTGAAGAAAGTAAAACGTGGTGGAGGCACAGTTATGATTAACAGCTAACCATGAGGAGGATAACTGATTAATCTGTACAAATAGTTTAACAATAGTATAATTTTAAATTCGTTGTATAAATTATTGCATTTAATTTCAGTTAAATTCGTTGTATTTTATTCTATTCTATTTTAGGTTATATCACTTTATTTATCACTTTATTCGTGTATTTATTTATTATTTATTACTGTTATTTATTACATCGTTTCGTCTTTTTCACTTTATATAATTTTACTAACTTGTTTTATCTGATCTATTTCATTTTGTTGTATTTTATGGTATACGACGTACAAGGAGATGGACATCTTGTAATCCGCGAGGAAATCAATGAAGCTCGTATACACCACCTGTCCAGATAGTATCGCAGTCGCGAGCCCGTTTCGCAGATTAATTTCGCAGTTCAAAAGATTCTTTCCATAGACGAGATTAAAGTGCGCCGCGTCTTTCTACATTTTATGCGGAGCCCCGGTTAATCCAACGGCCTTGACTCCGCCGGTTTTTAGCATCTCAAAGACAAAAGCGGGGAAACTCGCCAATCAGCGGTAATCAAATTTCCGAGCACCGGGAAACGAAAGATTCCGTCGGACGTTTCGCATTATTACCCGAAGTAGAAACTAAAATAAGCTTTTTCCCGGGGACCGAAAGCGAGTAGAATACGATTCCGGCCGTCACAGAGGATCCGGCTGCCGCCGTTTAAATAATTACCTTCAGAAGAAAGTAAAATAAACTTCTTTGCCGTGTCCCGGGGACGCCGGGGCCGGGACTCCGCGAGAAAGAAAACGGTTTGCTTAATTTCCAACGTTTCCGCGATGCAATTTTCGCGCAGTGCCTCTGAACGCGTTTGAACAATCGTTCCCCCTTTGAGCGGCGCGCGCGCGCGCGGATACCACGGTGTTTTGAATACCTCGCCGGCATTAATTCCGAAACAAAAAGCTCGCGGCAAAGTAGACCGAACATCGCGTTCAAGAAACTTGTGCTTGAGACGTTATCTGCGAGAGAGAACCACTTGAGCGCAGAAACGCTTTGAGCCGCGTTCAAAGAACCGTTCTTTCGAAAGCCTCGAAAGAGTGGTACTGCCTCGAACTTGGCGGACCGTCGAAAATGCTCGTCCCTGCGAGGAGGAGAACGTCTCCCGTTTAGTTTGCGGACGATACAGGCGGGGAAGGTTAGGTCGGCGCGGAAAAAAAAGGAAATCCGGCGAACAGAAGAACGAGTTGCCACAATGTCGAGTGAATTATGGCGGTGCGCCGAGAGTTCTGCGCCCGAACGGAATAATGACTCGAAAAGTCGAAGTCAGTTACGACAGAGCATTCTATATTAGCTCGTGTGAACGTAATACGAGTTTCTTCTAAAAAAAGAACTCGAACGTACATAGCTGCGCTCGGCCACGTTAGAACGTTACAAAGTGGCCGGCCGTCCGCTAGCATCGTAATGCCATCGTACCCGCTCCCTTTACGTAATACGATCACACGGATGATCCTCGTCGACGTCGTCGTCGTCGTCGCCGTCGCCGTCGTCGTTGACGTCGTTCAACGGAGACCGTTACCCCGCGATGGAAATTATGTGGAGCGGCATTCAAATTATAATGTGTCCAGATAGTCTCGCGTCGCACACCCCATTCCCGCCATTTATCGGCACGTTACATTGTAGCCGCCGCTCATAATGGAGGTTCTCCGCTCTAACAACATGGCGGCGTCATTGTCCGTTTTCCGCGACTTTCCTACGTCCCTTCTCTTCTTTTCTCTTCTCGTCTCGTCTCGTCTCGTCCCGTCGCCAGCTGGCCGCATCGGCTGCGCCGCACGCTGCAGCCGCGGTATTAGATGCACAAACAATGGTCAGGCTCGAGTTACTCTTCCGCGGACGTCCGACTACGAGAGCGGCGCGATTTTAACACTAGAACTACCAGACGGGTCAAAATGACCCACTTCGCGGTTTTTATTTCGCCGTTCCTGATACCGTCGGCCTGTCTTTGTTGCGGATTTATTTGCTCGCGAATATGTTGCCGCCTCGCGAAGTTATTTCGTTCACGCTGGGATTTATGAAGCTTTGGAATCTGATGTTTTGCATCAGCTTGTAAACATTTTCTCTGATTTTTCACGAGGATTATTGTAAGATTCGTCGCGAGTGACGTGTATTGAACAGAGTCGAAATATATCGAGAATTACAAAAGTTGAAAAACGAAATTAAAACGCATAAAACGCAATGTACAAAATTCAAAAATAATAACTTATAATACGTATATTTTTTATTATATCTTTCATTTCCTAGTCAATTTATCTTATTTCGCGAAATAATATTTATATAATAATATTTCGTGAAATCATCGTATTCGGCAATAACTATGCTACATATTCATTAATAATGTTCTGTAACATATACATATATTAATATCAACCAATGTATCTTACAACTGGACTCTTATATAAAGAATTAAATATTAAGATATAAAGAATTCAGTAATATTGTCACACTATTTTCAACTTACAAAAGTTACTAAGCGAAACAATTCATTTTTATTGAATTTATATTTCTCGCAAGCTTGTACAATTTGTATTTTACACTAATTTATCTTTTCACAAGCGCATAAAAATCACGGTGTTATAATTACCTTAAAGAACTTATTAATCGATTTTAACTGGACTTTAATTTGCTCCAACATTTTCTGTCAAGAGTAGCAGCTAACTTCGGCTTTTAACCCGAGACATTAAAGCTCCAATGTTTTTGAATGTCCGCCAATTTCTTCGCACAGCCGTGCTGCGTTCGTTCGGGCGAATTCCGCGTCTGGCAGTGATTAGGTTTTAATAGTGTAATTAACTGTTTTACGCTGGCGCCCGTGACATAAACCTGCGCGTTTGATTCGAAAAGCACGGTGTCGAGCCTCGGTCTGAGAGGGTGATCCGCTGTTTAATAGGCTGAACGTTGTTTGCTAATTAAACGGGAGTGACTGGTTCGCGGACTTTTATAGAGGGTAACAACGGAGCGGGAACTCCGTCGATCAGTCGAGCAAATCGAAGATCTAAAAGAGGCGTCGATGAGGTTCGTAAAATTTTCATTGAAATCGCTTGCTACGAGCGATGCAGTCAATAAAATAAAGCGACGTGTAGCGGCCGAGGACCTCCGTATTCGACCATGCGACTTATTATTCATGCGTGTCGTACTTCTCACCTCGGTCGGCCAAATGCTGTCGCCGCAATTGATGACATGTGTCACAGGGTTTTCGTTCTATTAGCAAGAATATCGTAATTATTAAACGGACGGATAAATGCTCCGGTAAAAAGTACGAAACAAAACGGACCCGCGAAGCTTGCTTTAATATTCGGAAACCTACTGCCGCAAGAATACTGCTCTCACGATTCCATGAAATATGCACACGAAACTACGAATAATTCCAGCCGATTGCATAACGACCTTTTTATTTATTTATTTTCAGTTCAGTGAATGCATTGCCTAATGCATTTCACTCACATTTTAATTAGCGAAAGACCGATCCGTTTTTGCTTTTCGCATTTTTATTAGAGCCTTCGGCCAAAGCGTTTAGACAGTTACGCCGCTTCCGTTTGACTTTTACTCGGAGAACATTGCTCGCGACGAGAGCCTGGAATAATATGCACGACGCTGATCGAGTTGAAGAAAATGGTGACTCACGGCGGTCCCATTGTACTCTGGAACGAGATGAGAGAAATTCAGCGAACCGGCCACTGTGCGCGATTGGAACGAAATGAAAAATTACCCGACGACCCCTGCCGCTAAGCGACGCGGTCTTCCCGCTCGTATTAATACGGGACAGCGCGGCGGTTGCCGCATTCGCCGGACAGGTGAAAGACATAACCGTACTCCGCGTTTCAATTGTTATGTCATAAACATGGTACGTGTCAACCTATCACCGCAGAGGTGTCGTCTTCATGTTCTATCGATCATAAATTAGCCAGCAGCTACACTTTATCATCCATCTTCGACGCACGGACAACCGTGCGAACGAAACGCAGACAATGATATTCCGCCGCGTGCGAATCGGACGTATTACCATATACAGGGTGTCTAAAATATGTCTAACGAGTCTTGAGAGGTTCCTGAGGTTATTTGAAGCAAGTTTTTCCTTTACAAAAATTTTCCCCGTGGCTGTGTTAACGAGTTATTAACGAATAACGGTGACCAATGAGAGGCGAGCTCTAGTGGGCGCCGGAAGAGCTTCTCTCATTGGTCAGCGTTTTTCTTCAATAACTCGTAAACAAAGCCACGCAGAAAAATGTTGTAAAGGAAATAGTTGCTCCAAATGACATCAGGAGATCGATAAACAACTGTGAACGCTCGCTGACGGAGTTTCTCAGACAGCAGGCGATGGAATTTTCATCAAGATTATTCGTTCCTCTAATATTCAACATCGTCGCTGTTATATACATTCAAACGACCTCCAAGCCCCTCAGTTCCCGATTGCGAGTGACTTTTGCGACACCCTGTATACAGCAACAAACACCGGCCGAGATGAAGCGACTCCTAAACCGACACGCAACGCGACGGAGCCTCGAATCCCGAAAAAGCGAGCAGGAAATCGAGTGCGCAGGCGAGAGCGGCGCCTGCAAAGTAAACTTCGAGCGCAGACTGCTGGTCGCGAAAATTCGAAGTAGCGTGTACAAATATTGTAGTTCGCGAGAGATTTGTCGTGCGCGGAACAGTGTTGGTACAGTAGCCGGCCGATGCGGGTCACTGGGTCGTGGCTGGAATTTTCAGGATAAACAGCGGCCGGGATTGCATTTTCGAAAATTCATGTCTCAATCCGTTTCCGGCCGCGTAAACCGCCGTAAAGATTTCACGGGCGGCACGTGCCCGCGGCAAATGGTCTCCAAATTGCATCGCGGACCGCTCGAACGGGCCATCTTCGCGGTGAATCTTTTAATCCGGATGCTTTCTCGCCGCGCCGCATTCCCGCGAATTCGGTTTCCGACTTTCCCGGCTTCTATTTCGGCCCGCGACCATAATCCGGTGCGCGTCTACTTCTGTTCTAAAATTCGCCGGCCTCCGTTCTAAAAATCTACGTTTACACGGCCGGCTGGCCGCGTTAACGCGTTAACGAACCGGCCGGGGAACGTAGACGGGCGGAACGCGGCGGAAACGCGGCGTAGGCGCCGCAAGAAGCGCGATCGTTCGGCGACTCTCTTTCATCGGAGCCACGGAACCGGCGCATCGAAGTCTCTATTTTCCGCGGGGCAACCATCCAAAAGTATTTGCGCCGCTTTTTAACGAGTATCTCGATTTTCAGCCCCGCTTTGAAAATCGAGCGCGCGTACGCCGAGCGCCCGCTTTGAACGTTATCCCGGCGAATGTTTTCATACGAGCGAATCTGCACCGGTCTACCCCGGGAATTACGGGAATAATGTCTCCATTAAAAATCGCGTAATGTTTATATCGCGGATGCGCGGCTGGAAGTTTCCAGCTAGAATGTAATTCAATCGCGGTCGCTGAAGTGGCAGAGAGCGAAATTCTGCTGCACGATTTTCCAACTTTGGACGCCCGCCGCGAAGTTATTTCTCAGACAGCGGGCTCGCTGATGGAATTTTTGTGAAGATTATTCGTTCCTTTAATATTCAACGTCGTCGATGTTATTCACATTTAACCGCCTAACGACCGGAAAACTATTACCTCGCTGGTAGCTTTACGGTATTTCGTGTTACGGTAAAAGCGAAACGAATTCGTTCGTGGATAAACACAAACTATATTCATACAATTAGCTCAACGTTTAGCTGAAATTGTTAGCTGAGAAGTTTTCGGAAAAACGCGTCCGTTTTTCGAAAATCGAACGATTCGATGGGGAGGACGCGCGGGGTTCGCTAATTTATTTCGCGACCGACTGGAAATGATAAGCAGTCCTCGGACGTGTGTTTGGAGAACGGAATTGCGGGCCGCATAATGTTAGACCGACACATGGCTGACACGATTTTCTGACGTGGACAGCGTCGCGAGACTTCCGGATATGAAAACTACATAGCTGCTACGAGATTGATCCGTTGTCGTACCTCCGGCGTGATTACTAAGTCCGTGCGAGTTATTTTGAGATAATCAATAGAAGCACCTTTGTTCTCACCCCGTAGAAGTCGGACATTTACCCGACTCATTCGAGTTATACTCCTTGTTTGCGAGGGAGCTCGCTGTGTTCCGTGGCTTTCATTCCGGTGTTATTTTTCTTCACACGGGTCGGTCGCCGTTGTTGTTTATCGTTTATTGTATTCCTGCTGGACGGGGAATATTTTTAGGAATATTTTTAGAAACGAGAGGGACGGCAATGCGCGAGTTTTATTAGCCACGGCGATATCGTTCGACGATGGATTACGCAAAATCGGCGGTAATTAGTGCTGAGTCAGTGGTCAATTTATAGCGTGCACTAAGATACGGTGTGTGGAACGCTGTTGTTTCTGTTTCCCGTGTAACTGAACCGATGGAACACCGCGCGGCGCGTTGGAGATTTCAGTAAATACAGACTTTCATGCGCAGACACGCGTCGATCGATATCTAATATTAGATGGAACTCTTTATCCGCGGAGAAAAACAGTTCTCTCGTCTTAAGAGTGCATTCTCCTCCATGCGTTGCTCTTTTGACGTGCTGTTTACGATTATAGAGACTTATTGAAATGATCGAGATGGTCGATTCGCGAACCTGATTCAAGAACCTGCGATCGGGTCGCCGTTGCTGTTCGCAATCGCCGCTCAAAATACCATTCGATTGAGAAACTTATGATATAACACTGCGGATAAAAGTGGAAGTTTTTTTTATACTTTCTTTTTTTATCGTAAAACGAAGAACAAAGCTATTCTAAAGACCGGGTTTATTTCGCGTGCAATCAAAATAGCTCATTCCTTTAGCAACAATACGGTGCACTTTGCATTGTTGTAGACTTCGACGCTGCTTTCGGTATTCTTTCTCTAAAACCGTTCCGTTCGAAACAATCATGGTGAAACGTCGTTCTCCCACATTCGTTCGATTTCACAGAACGATGGTAAATACACTTTAAAATTCAATTTACCGCAGCCTACGCGCGAATCGATGCACAAATGTTAAAACCTTCGCAACTTATTTTTAGTCTATATTACAGAAATGAAATGTGTAATCGCGCACCGGAGAATTAATATCCTGATAATTCCGTTTGTATACACAGCTGCACTCAGCATGTCCTTTTTATTGACTGAGGCAGTTTAAGAATTGATATTAACATTTCCTTTGTAGCTACGCTTACTGAAAATCAAAATTAATGTTGCTTTTATGGTGATACAGTATGGAGATTAATATTAACAATTCTGGTATACTGACACAGTTTGAAAATTAAAAGTAACATTTTTTTTTATAATGATATGGAATAAATGTTAATATAAACATTTCTTTTATAACCACAGGATCTAAAAATTAAAGTTGACTGTTTTTTTGTGAGAGCACAGTGTAAAGATAAAAATTAACAATTATTTTATAAGAATACAGGTTAGAAATTATAACTAACAATTCTTTTGTAACTATACAGTCTAAGGATTAAAATTAATCATTGTTGTATAGTGACACAATTTGATAATTAAAATTAATATTTCTATTATGCTGACACAATATAAAAATTCAGATTAATGTTCCTTTTATAGTAACATAATATAAAAATTAAAATTAATATCTGTTTTATGCTGACACAATATTTAAATTAAAATTAGTGTTTCTTTTAGACTGACATAATATAAAAATTAAAATTAATGTTTCTTTTATACTGACATATCATAAAAATTAAAATTAACATTTCCTTTATTACTGATACAATATAAAAATTAAAATTAATGTTTCTCTTATACTGACACAATATAAAAATTAAAATTCACATTTGTTTTATGCTGACACAATATCAAAATTAAAATTCACATTTATTTTATGCTGACAAAATATAAAAATTAAAATTAATGTTTCTTTTATACTGACATATTATAC
>CM052160.1:13165314-13181429 GCA_028455555.1 Augochlorella aurata | reverse complement strand
AATTAAAATTAATATTTCTATTATGCTGACACAATATAAAAATTCAGATTAATGTTCCTTTTATAGTAACATAATATAAAAATTAAAATTAATATCTGTTTTATGCTGACACAATATTTAAATTAAAATTAGTGTTTCTTTTAGACTGACATAATATAAAAATTAAAATTAATGTTTCTTTTATACTGACATATTATACAAATTATAATTAACATTTCCTTTATTACTGATACAATATAAAAATTAAGATTAATGTTTCTCTTATACTGAGACAATTTAAAAATTAAAATTAATGTTTCTTTTAGACTGACATAATATCAAAATTAAAATTCACATTTGTTTTATGCTGACAAAATATAAAAATTAAAATTAATGTTTCTTTTAGTCTGACATAATATATAAATTAAAATTAATGTTTCTTTTATACTGACATATTATACAAATTATAATTAACATTTCCTTTATTACTGATACAATATAAAAATTAAAATTAATGTTTCTCTTATACTGACACGATATAAAATTTAAAATTCACATTTGTTTTATGCTGACACAGTATAAAAAATTAAAATTAATGTTTCTTTTAGACTGAGAAAATATAAAAATTTAAATTAACATTAAAATTAAAATTCTTATATAGCGGCACATCTTAAAAACTATGTCGTCCTTTACAGTGGTGGTAAAAGTTGAAACCGAAGGAATCGGAAAGGAGGCAATATAAATTTAGTCTGCCCGTATCGGCTCGAAAGAAGTTTCCTCGGAGGAACAATAATTCGCGCGGGAGATGCTCCTCGCGAAAGTTCGCTCGCGAATCGCGCTTACGCAATGCCCGGTATCAATATCGTCGCGTGTCGGTGCTCGCGTACCGACTTCCCAAGGAAAAGCAGCGTATCGTGTCTGCGAATCGAAAGAAACATTAATACGAGCATCCATTTTTTTCTGGCCGCTGCCATAACAACTTCTTCTTCGTCTTCTTCTCTCACAACAAAACGGCTCCGGAGAAATAAAGCGTGAGAGCCGCGAGGCGTGGGCGGACTAGGTATGTAGATATGTGAGAATCGAGTGTGCTCGTGGGCGAACGGACGGCGCAACGTTGATTGCGATTCCACATCGGAGACTCATAATGCCCGGCCCCGGATAATCCCGTGATTTCGCGATACCTAAATGACATTGTCGTATCTACGGGGTGCAACATTATCAGCCCGATTTTTTGCGAATCCTCCGATACCGGAGTCGCGGGGAACAGGAGCTCCTTTCATTGGCCGCTGTTGCAATTACTTCGTTTGCCAAATTGGTTCACGATAACGTAACGAATTTGTTAAGATAACTCGAATTTTTCGAGGGTTTATTTCGCGGCCGATAATTACGCGATACCTAAACGGCGAAAACATTTCTACGATACGCGGTTATGGGAACGAGACTTGCTCCCATTGACTAACTTTGCATGTAATTTGTTCGCTTAATTACCTTCATGTGGCGAATTTATCGACGTAATTAACCATTTCTTCAAAATACTATATTTTCGTCTGTTATAATAATCTCTGACGTCGCGCAAATTAATGCGACCTCTTTATTTTATAATATATTCCATGGTACTCGCCATTCTTTAGAATATAATTTAATAGAATCGAAATGGTTTTCATATAAAATACTAATTTCTGCTGCATCAATTGCAAGAAATTTGAGCTAAATCGATCAACGCTTTTCTTTTATTAATCATTTTAATATTTCGATGCGTGAACATATAACCTCTTCACTGCTTTGAAATTTTAATTTAATCCACAGCAGCCACCAATAATTATTATTTATGACACAACTCCGGTTGTCATAACTAAACAGGCGCAGCAATTAATTGTTTCCCCAGCGAATATTTGTTCGCATGGTTGAATTACGTTTTTCGTTCGCAAATTAATGCGTCCTTCGTCGGAGAAAATGGAATCCAGCCTTTCATAGATACGTTACATACTTCTCCTCTCATTGTCGGTATTGCAACATCGAATTAATAATGTATTCGTACGTTACGATATTTAAGACTTAACTCCGACACATTGATTGAAAGTTTCGCTCGCGGTACGATCATTATGAAGTTCTGCGCATACAATAGTTCTTCGCCGGTAAGTATCGATATTACTTCGATTGTTGAGCACAACGGGTATTTATTATCCGTGCGGATTTTTCCATTCCGACCGGATCGCTTCGTGCATGGAATAATTTTTATTCGATCAAGACGAGATCCAGCCGCGGTGATTGATATCCAGAGACGATCTTCCACGAGGAGAGGTAAACTTTCAGTTAAGAAACATCTTTGAATTCTATTCGACTCGGAGATCGTTAACAGCATTATCTCGCAATGCCCGGTTCCAATTGTTCAACCAGGATTCGAACTAATCACGTCAGCCGGAATTATTGACTAATCCGTTCCGCGAAATTCCGGCCAGTACTTACTGTTCCGGATACAGCGTCTGTATTTTCGGAGATCCCCTGAAATAGTTACAGCAACGGGGGAGACGAAATAGTTGGACGTCTCTGAATCTATGAAAGAGTAACTGCAGCAGCTACAATTTCTCCGTAGGCAACGCGAACTTTCTATTTAATTTGACGCTCGGTCCCGAAACGACGGCGGAACTTCTTTTTAAATCGGAACTTTCCGCCTCGAAGCAAACGGAATAATTCCGTGATTATTTAATCCGGCAAATGTTGATTCAACGGTCACGTCCGAAATTGTAAGCTGCTTGAAACGCTTGGAAACGGGGCGGTCGAAATGCATTTCGCCGAAAATCTTTGCATTTTTCGAGACTTAAGCTGTAACCTTCGATTTGTCGTTTCAACCCTTTAACTCAAAAATCAGTACCTAAAATACCATATACGTTTCCTACCACTATTTTTATTTAATAATACTATTAACGTTAATCGCATTTACCAACACTCGCGTCTTTAACAATTCGACAGATATAGATATTAATAAATATTCTTTCGAAAAACAGAATTTAGCAATTTTTAATTGTACTGTCTCTTTGACCGGGGTTATAATAATAAAAACCACCGGTTTACAAAATATAGAGAATTTTTTTCCAGCAATCGAATTATCTAAAAATTCGATGCAGCATCTGCGCAAGGAATTTGGCGTTTTCCAATTTCAGGTAGAATCGGATGTGTTACCTTTATCAACCTAGATCGAGCACGTCGGCCACCGTGCGACACGCTGAAATGGGTCAGGCAAACAGATTGTATAACATCGCATAAAGTATTTACACATTTCCCGCCAACATTAATACGTTTGTTCGACGTGCGCGAGCGAAACCGTGTCCGCCCGTTAAAAACTAATAAATCTTCGTATAAATCTTTTCATTCACCGTCGCATTTTTACCGAATTCACCTGTCGCCGTTTTATTCGGAACCTCCGCGGCCACGTTCCATGCACTGCGTCATATCTACCTTGCTAATTAGATATCAGATTGATATTGAACATTGAGGAAATGAAAAATAAGCAACGCACAACTCCGCTTTCAACTGGTAAAACCGCAGGATGCGGAGCACCGAACATCTACTTCGCTAATTAGACGTGAAATTAATAAAACAGACTGTGGAGGTAACAGATAATTCTGGTGTGAGCTGATCGGGGCACGTTTTGTTCTAAAAATCATCGCGCACTGTAGATTATAAATTGTCTATCCCGTTAATTAGATAACAAATTAGTAGCACAGGATGTGGAAATGAAAAATTGGTGGAACATAACTCCGCTTTCAACTGATCAAGCACATAGAGTATATTTCAATCTATCATCAAATTCCGTAGAATATGAACTGTCTACCTCGTTAATTAAATAACAAATTAATTTCTACAGAATGAGGAAATGAAACATAACTTTGCTTGCAACTGATCAAGCAGGTAGTATATTTTGGTCTACGCAAGCAAATTTATCATCAAATTCCGTAGAATATAAACTATCTGCCTCGTTAATTAAATAACAAATTAGTTTGTATTGAATGAGGAAATGAAAAATAGGTGAAACATAACTCCGCTTCCAACTGATCAAGCACGTAGTATATTTTGATCTACGCAAGCAAATCTATCATCAAATTTCGTAGAATATAAACTATCTATCTCATTAATTAAATAACAAATTAGTTTCTATAGAATGAGGAAATGAAAAATAGGTGAAACGTGACTCTACTTCCAACTGATCAAGCACGTAGTATATTTTGATCTACACAAGAAATTCTATCATCAAATTTCGTAGAATATAAACTATCTATCTCGTTAATTAAATAACAAATTAATAGTACAGAATGTGGAAATGAAAAATAGTTGAAACATGACCCCGCGTCCAACTGATCACAGTAAATTTCGTTCAACACAAAAGACTCCATCACCAAATTCCTTGCAACATAATTTGTCCAGCTACTCAGATAACAAATTAATTGCGTAGAATGTGAAAACGTAAAAAACGCTGCACATAGCTGCGCTCAGCTGATAAAGCGCACAGTACATTGTCTTTTTACAGCCGAGAAACTCCGCCGCCGCATTCCGCATAGTACAAAGTATCCAGCTCGCTAATTAGATAACAAATTAACACCATAGAACGTAGAAAATGAAAAATGGGCGACACATAATTCTCCTTCGAGCTGATAAATCGGCCGGCAGGTTTTGTTTCTGCACGGAGGAGAATCGGGGCAATCGCCGCGGCCTAATCAAACAAGAATAACGAACCAGTAAAACTCTCACCTGCGAGATAAGATATTTCTCGCCGGTTAATATCGCGCAGCATTGGTCCGGAGCTGAACATCGGCGCGGCCGCGGTTCGCCACGGTTCGTCGCGTAGAATTCCAAATAGTCCGGCAATCCGCTCGAGTTGGCCGGGTTTTCGCGGCGGCTCGTGGGACCCATCGCCAGGAAAAGTCTTCGTGGAAACTCGGCCCGCTATAAATATATACACGTTCGATGAATCGGACGTGTGTCGCGTCGCGTTCGGTCAGTCGCGCGGAGCGGTTCCAGAAATCGCAGAACTCGGCCGAGAGAGAACCGTCCGCTGGCGTCGCGACGCCAGCGTCTCGATTAGTTATCTCCCGTTCATTGTGAACGAAATCTTGGCTGTCCGAAATGAAAGGTTACGCCAAGTGTATCTAGCCGACGCCGTGCGACGGGCTAGGCGAGCCTCGAGCCGAGCGAGAGATTCTACTAATTCAATTTAATCAACCGGAGCTTCGCGCTTTGCGCGCTGCAGCGACGCTCGCGTGCGGGCGACACGATATTTCGCGTCGAATCAGAAATTAATCTTCGAGCAAGACGTTAATCCCGCGCAAATCTAAGCTCGGAGATTAAACGACTTATCTGCATAATCTGCTCGGGTATTTAGGAAGTTGTCGTTGCTAAGGTTAACACGGATCATCATCAATCTTGCGCGCGTATTCCGGGTGAAAGGAATAAAGAACCGCTCGGCAATTTCGCGGCTGGATTTCCTCCTCGATCGAAGAAATGCTCTACGCGAAATGCTCTTTTTACCCTTTCGGGAAAGAATTTTATCGCTGAAACTCCGATGTTAATAGATTCGCGTAACTTCTATTTAGGAGGGCATTAAAACGCCGGCGTTTTAATGCACCGACCGCGTTCCCGGAAAAAGCGGAGTCGCTTCTTGGCTGGGAATTACACGGCATCTAAATAATTATGACGTAACTTCTTTTTCGATTCGCGAATGCATAAAATGCGAGCAGTAATGAACCGGCCCGGTTGCTATGATACATGAGCCCGGATGATCGGGCGGAACGAGCGACGAAGTGTATCGCATTATGTGAAAGTAACTAAATAACAAGATCGGATAAAGTTATTGTAAAGAAAGGCAACAATACGGATTGCGCGAGCTACATTTCCGATGTTGAAAATATCGCGAAGAGATTTTTAATAACAGCGAAACGTGTTTTACATCGAGGTAAAGAGTGACGTGTTTCGGTTCAGGGAGATGAAAATCACCTGTCGATAATTTCCCAGATCAAAGTCGGAAAATGTGCATTTCTGTAGCATTTCTCACGCTGCGAATTATTTTTCTATGCAATTTTATTAATCATAAAACAACATTTTCCCCGTGGATTTCATATAAATTCAGAAGAAGAGCGTTGCATCGCCGCTAGAAATTTCTAAAGAGACATAAATTTCCGTCCACGTAAATTTTTATACCGTCTATAGTTATTCGGATTTTGTAATGCGTCTTTCTCTTTCTAACAATTAATTTGTTTGTTGTCGAAAGAATTATTTCATAAAATAATTCGAACGAGCGTGGAAAATGCGTATTTTCAAAATTTCATCTGGTAAATTGCTGGTAGATTCGGGCTAACTCCCTTGACACGTTCATCAAAACGTCACCTAGATATGGGTGACGCTAGTTTTTAAACAATTTTGGGAATTCGAACAAACTGAATTTGGCTAGGATTCTAATTCCATTCCCTATGATCAATTTCAACTTTCTAATTTCGCTTTAATTAATAAAATTGCTTTGATTTTGTGACAATTTTGGTGGTCGATTGTTGGTGTCGAACGTGTTAAGCGAAATAAATACAAATAAAATAAAAAGGTGGTAAGAACAATAAATAAAATAAGATAAAAATACAGAACGAAACTGAGAATTTTGAAAATTCATTTTCATTTTAATATATCCGAACAAACTAATGATGCGAAAGGGTTCTAATTCCATCCCTTATGATCAATTTCAACTTTCTAATTTCGCTTTAATTAATAAAATTGCTTTGATTTTGTGAAAATTTTGGTCGATTGTTGGCAACGAACGTGTTAAGCGAAATAAATACAAATAAAATAATAAAATAAAATAAAAGGTGGTAAGAACAATAAATAAAATAAGATATAAATACAGAACGAAACTGAGAATTTTGAAAATTCATTTTCATTTTAATATATCCGAACAAACTAATGATGCGGAAGGGTTCTAATTCCATCCCCTATGATCAATTTCAACTTTCTAATTTCGCTTTAATTAATAAAATTGCTTTGATTTTGTGAAAATTTTGGTCGATTGTTGGCGACGAACGTGTTAAATCTAGCAGGAAATAAGGGCCGGTAAAAAGCCGTGTAGAAAAGCGGCGGTCTCAGCAGCGGAGTCCGCAATAACGTTTGCAAACGGCGCGATAAGTCGAAAACAGAAACTTAATTACACGACGGTTTCGTCGCGTCACGGTTAACAGTCTAGCAAACCGTAGCCGGGCGTGTATGGAACGGCGAGAAGCAGCAGACGGAAGCGCGGAACGTGTCGCATTGTGCAATCCGCGTGTCTCGATGAAAATGGAGTCGCACTTTCCTAGATGAACGGAAGCCTCGCCGGCCCCAAGCGGCTGAACCAGAAATGAAACGCGCTTTCTTCTTTGTCGCGGCGCACTCCATTTTCGAATAGGGCGAATCCGGTCGATCGACGAACCGCTGACTCGCAGAGCCACGAATCACCGCGGCAGACAACACGGAATTTCGGATTGACTGATTCCCGATGCGAACTTGAATTATTGATGGAGAAGTGTCGGGCCCTCCCCCTTAATTTCCGTGGCCGCGGAACGACGCGAAATTTGAGTAGACAGCCTGGAATTTCGATTTGATCGATCCCCCACCCGGTCCTGAATTATTGACGACCTGGTATCCAGAAATATGAAATCGAAACGACAGACGTAGAAATTCCGATTGACCAATTCGCGATCTCACGTAGAACATACAGCTCGGACGTCTACTCTTGTTGAACCCAGAATTCTACAATTGGCTTTGTCAGCGCGAATTTTTATTAAAATAAAAATTATAGCAGCTGGAAATTGATTTTGTTGTTTAATCATTGTAACGATTTCGAAATTTCGAAATTCGCGCCGTTTCGTATTCGGTTCGTTAATAATTTCTTTGCCACAAATGCGTTAAATTAATAGATAGTTTATACAATTTCGAAAACTGTGCAATGTTGTTCCCGTGATTTCTGTTTCTAAAATAATCGAATCTCGATTCGGGTGTCACTCTTCCACGTGACACTTGTGGGTCACTCGGACCCAGCTCTGTTTCCATACAATTGCCTGTCAAAAATGAGTCCGAAAAATTTGAGAATATAATTTGAACGTTCTAGAACGTCGTTTGCTTCACCAGGACTCGATATGTCATTTCCAAGCGTATTGAATTAATTGTTAGTTTTATTCTTCTCGTGACAATGTCGCTTTTCCGAAAAAAAGAGAAATATCCGAGATTTTGACCCAGTTTGACAGCAGAGAGTTGAGCTGGACTGTGTAACTTGAATTTTTCAGGTATGTTAGAGGAACTAGTTTACTCCACAATGAGTAAAATACTTTTTTTATAATTTTGCTTTTACTTAATAAAGCCGAAAACCGGACGTCTCCTGTTATTAATCTACCACGAATTTCCATGAAAAATAAAAATTGTCTGCGCTAATTACAAGATTAAAACAGCTACACGGATGTTAATTTCGTTCTTTTTTAATGTTAATAATCTCAGAAAACCGCATCTGTATTTTCTAAATTGTTTTTCATATTTTCATATTCGGTCCATTAATATTCGCCACGAATGCGCGAAATTAATAGACAATTTAAATAAATAAATTTGAAGTTGCGCTTCAAAAATAATCGCAGGACGATTCGGCCGTCACTCTTCCACGTGACACGGCGACGAATACGAATCAAAATCGAGCGAGCCGGCCGCGGTGCGTTTAAAAAGTTCCGCGTCGTTCGATTCGAACGTCAAAAAACGGATCGTTCGAGCGAGTTTAAAGCGAACTGCAAGAACAGAAAGTTCGCCGGAGCTGCGGCAGAGATATATAAACGCGAAGTATTATAATTACGCTCGAGTTCGTCGTTCCCGATCAATCTGTCGCGAGAGACCGCCGTCCGCGAAGATGTTTTCGGAATTTTTTACGGCCGCGAAGATAAGAGCTGGTTCCGCGGAGGTGGTCTATTACATTCGAACTTCTGGTATCTGTTGGGAGACTGTTCAACGGTAAAGTTTAAGAGCGGATTTAGACAAATTTATCGTCGCAGTTTCGAAGACCGAGCGTCAACGGTACTTTTTCGTCCGACGAAATCTATTCCCGTAGCCGCGCTGGACGGAATATATTCCCGAGTCCGCGTATCTGCAAGTTAAAGTGATACAAGCGTCTTGAATCTTCCAATCTTCGGGAGACGCCTCCCGGAGCCGGCAGTTTTTCAAATTGCACCGCTGCCAGATAAATGGAGCCCGAGCCACGAATCTCCAGCGGCTATCTTCCCCGTTAATTCCGCGAGTTGTTTTCGAGTGGTCGAATACTTCTTCCGATCGAATCGGAGTATTCGTTGAGGTTATGTCTACCACCACCCCTGCAAGAAGTGCTCGAACGCTTCTCGGAACGCGGGAACTTTTCGCACGAATCTTCCAAACTTTGCGTCGCACCGAGTCAGCTTTCGAGCAATTGTCTCTCAAAAAGTATCAATACTATCGAGACCAAAAAATTTGAGAACGTAATTTGAACGTTCTAGAACGTCGTTTGCTTCACCAGAACTCGATATGTCATTTCCAAGTACATCGAATTAATTGTTAATTTTATTCTTCTCGTGACAATATCACTTTTTCGAAAAAAGAAATGAGCGAGACTTTGACCCAGTTTGACAGCAGAAGTATAAAAGTGGACTATGTAACTTGAATTTTTTAGAGATGGAACTGGTTTATTGTACAATGACTGAAATACTTTTCTTTAATTTTGCAATTACTTTTTAACTGTTTCACTTGGAACGAAAATTCTAAAAATGCATTTTCTAGACCTCAGTAACTCGTAGTTAATAAAACTAACGAAATACCACGTTGGTATATTTCTAACATAGAAGTCACTTTAGCGTGTAAAAAATTCAACTCGTGTATTTTTGAAAATATAATTGCTTTTTAAAAGGCGTTCGAATACTTTTCGCCACTGGTAGTAACGTACCGCTAAATATCTCCGATCGCAACTGGTTCCAAAGATCGCAGACACTCCAAAACGGTTCGTGCGCTAAGCGGAACAAAATTCGCTTGGTCGTGTATCCAAATTGCTACGGTTCGAACCGCGTCGAAGGATCCGCGGGCGCGTAAATCACGCGGCGTCGTCGAAATGAGTCGTTCGCCCGCGGTGTTTACCATTTAAATGAAACCGGGGCTCGTAAATATGCAGCATTTCGCGACACGTGTCAAAAACGGCATTCCGTGTCGCAGAGATCGTCGCCCGAACGATCGAAATCGCGGAAAAAGAAACGGTGAAACGAGCGTAGTGCTCGCACGAATGCAAAGCGGAAATTGATTCCTCCTTGATCGACTCGCATTCCGGATCGCGACGCTTCGGTCAGGTCGGTGGAACGATCGCGGATCGTTTGCGAGACAGGACGGTATAGACGGTCGGTCGAGCGGTCGTAAACGGTCGCCGATAAGATCGTTAACATACGCGAGCGTTAACGACCGAGTGAGGGAGCAATTAAGCGAGCAGTGGGACGCGTTCCGCGTCGTCTCGGAACGGTTCCGGTGATCGGGAACGTTTCAGGACGGTTGAAACACCGTCTCGTACTTAACCGATCAATCGACCGAAACGCCCGGCCAATTAACGTTCGGCCGTGTGGAGGGCCGAGTCAATTAATCAACTTTTTCGCCGATTATCGGGCCAGCCGTGTTTTCCGGTAATTAAGCGGGAAATAAGTCCGCGTAACGAGGGATTTTTGAGCGGGCAGGGCGGGTCCGCGATTCATCTGGCCGGCCCGAGCCGTGTCGGCGAGAATCGGCGGGCTAAGTGGATTAAACGAAAACGCCGAATAACGTCGAGGGAGAGACAGAGAGAGAGAGAGAGAGAGAGCAGGAGAGAGAAAGAGGAGTCGGACGATGAATTTTTGATGATCGACCGATCGGATAGATCTCGAGTTAATGGATTGCCGCGATCAATCTAAATGGGCACACGCTTCGGCGTGACACAGAGGATCGTCGTCGGTATCCAGGCGCTCATCCTCGTTCGGCTTTCACAATACCGGGACGATATCGGCCCGCCGGGGACATTTCACAGGGAAAGGAGGCGCGATTAAAACGAAGGAAATCCCCGAACATCCCCCATTGTCGTGCAACCGCGTATCGACTCCGCCGCGACTATGCATATTCAGCACGTGACACGCGATCATGCAGATGCGGGCGTGCTTTCTAAATTTCACTGGAAGCATTCCGGAAAACGCGTGACGCGTGCCGGTCTTCCGTCAAACGGAATAAAGGCTATTGTACCGCCGTCGGCCGCGTGCAGACTAAAAATAAACGGAACTCTAAATGACGAGTGCGTTTACCGGCGCGATGTAAATCGGCGTCGTTGCCGTCGCGCCGCGAAAGACGCTTCAATTCAGCCGACATCCTCGCCAACTTCTCCAACCTTCCCTGATAATTAAGGTAGCCCCTGAAACGTTTTAGAACTTTGCCTCTTATCCTAACAGAGCGCTACGCGGAATTCTGTGGCTGCGAGAACGAGTCGCATGTTTTCATTAGAATATTCTTCGGTGTTGGTACATTCCCTCGAGCAAATAAAGATATTTTATATTCTAAGATACTAAAAGAAAGCATCTATTTACCATCCCCTATTTAAAGCACTATTTTACGCAGCTCTGGTGTCAGTATTGACACGACTAATCCGACGCTTCTTCCGAAATGTAGCACAGAACCCGGAGTATCGGCTACAACTTCCTCCATAGATAACGCCTAATCGCTGCCAGGCGAAAAATGTAGCTGCATCGTCTCTCTGCGAGCCGTCTAAGACACTGACGAGCATGCTGCGATTCCCAGCGCGAGTCCGAGCAAAGCTAGATATCGAAAACGTTTCGCGGCGCAATCACGGCGGCTAATATAATATTCCCGGAGTCGGTGTCCCTTATCGTGGCGAAACCCCCCACGCCGCCCCGTGGATCCGTGGAAGTTCATAAATTACTTTCCTCTAAGATAAATACTTTATACACTTTAGTCGTTAGTTCGCCAGCGAACGGGAGCGGGGGAGGGCCCGACGGATAAGAAGGATGACCGCCTCTCTTCGGGCACCGCTTGAAAACTGGAGTCCCCTCCGTGCCGTTTCCTTGGGGACGACCGAGCGAACTTCATTACGGATATTCCGCAAACGTTCTCTGCACCGGTCCGAACGGCATCAATCGAGCCGGAGTGCATCCGTTCGGTCGAACGGGACTCGCATTCGTAGAACCCCGAGCGCCGCATTAAAATCAATATGCTGTAACGTTCGAATGACGGACGCCGCGCCGCGCCGGTATGAAAATGAAAAAAGAAAAGGAAAAAGAAGCGGCGGAGAGAACGGTGATAAGACGGACGGAGAGGCGTCGGTGGTATTTGCGCACGCAACACGTAATCGAGAGGTACGATTAATAATACCGCCGGTGTTTCTAACGAACATCGGACGCGGTCATTAATATTGTTAATCGTGCGCGATAGCGGGTTTTTACGCGTCGAAACGCGAACATCGTGCAAATCGGCGCGGTTAGAAGAAATACCTGCCGCGCGAGAACCTTTTCCTCCTGCGAGCGCCGGTCGCCGGCTTGCGCGCCGCCGATATAATATCTAGATACCGTGTCTCCGATTAATTATACCTTCTAATTCTTCTAGATAGCACGGTATTTACGAGCCGTTGTTTCGAAAGACACGCCGGGAGAGTATCGAGCGCCGATTGCCGGGGCTTGATGAAAAATGCAAAATTGCGTTTTGGCCGGCTCGGTCGTTAACGACGCCGTGGACCATAAATCGTCGGACAGGTGAAAAATCCGCGCGTCGATCCGTTTCATAATGAAGCAGGGCTCTCTCGCGCTGTGGCGCGAGCGTAAAGTAAAAAAAAAAGGGGGATGAAAAAAGAAGTAGCGAGATACAGACAAGCGGCAGTCACGAGTGAGCAGCGCTTCGGCGAGTCAGTTTCGAGTGCAGGCACACCGTACGTGCCTTTTCATATTTCAGGGATCCTCTCGGACCCTCCAATTTCTTTCGAATCACGAGTGCCGGCGGGTTCGCCGAATTTTTCAAATTATCGCCGCACACGTCCCTTCCGCGTTGCCCGTCGCTCCCGCGCCCCGGGCATAAATTCGCGAATTAAAAAGCTGTTTGACTAAGCAATCACTTAATTAAGCCGAGCGAGTTTGACGGCGGGTTCTTCGCGGGGCCGCCGTCAAACGGCGGACGATACAAACCGGATCAAATTTTCATCGTTGCGCCAATTCCCCGAGTGGCCCCTTCAGAGCCCGGCTCAAAGTTACAAGCATACATTTTCTAATTGGCTGTCCTCGCAGACTACTCAGCCGCCATCGAGCCGCAAGTGACATCAGAGGGTCGAACGTTCGGTGCGCCACGCGTCCCCGCCGCGTGTTCACGGTGCTCTCCGAGCGTTCCGCGGCGAAATTCGAGTCGCGAACAGGATGCTAACGGCGTATTCCCGTAAGTGGGCAAACGGCGTACTAAGAATCGATTTTTGCAGACTGCGAATTTTATGCGTTTATGATAGAGATGACTGGTAACGACGCGTAATGTGACTAGCAATAAAACAGGCATTAGTCGAATACTGCCGGAGCCTATTGAATTTATTAATACTAAACCGACCGCGCGCTTAAAGCGAACCGCGCGCGTTCCTTCGTTAAGGTGACAAGACTGAATTTAATTAGACCTTTCGCCGCCTTGGATCATTTATTAAATCATTTCTCGTGAAAGAGCCTTCGTAATTCCACCTGAAAAATGCGGAACCGGCGCTAGAGGAAGAAGTACATTTTTATTTCACTAGATGAACGTCCGCTGTCTAGTGGAAATAATAGTACTAGTACGCAAGATGTATATGAAAATCATGGCATCAATGGTGAATTGGTGATTCTTTGTAAAGAAACAAATCGAAAACGAAGAATAACATTTTCTTATTTACTGCTCCGTTTTCGAGGTAAATGAGTTTGAAAATCGGCCAGGTTCGCGTGCTCTAAACGAGAAGTAGAGCCGGTAGGTCATGATCAGACGCGCCAGGCGATACCTCCTCGATAGTACCCGCGACTTCGCCGAATTTTCGAACTCGATTGTTTCGAAAACGAGGCGTTAACCGGGGAACTGTTACTTCCTTTTCTCTGACCTATTTCTACATGCAGAATTACCACCCCGGCGATCGTGCCGGTAATAACGCGGTAGCTGTAGAATAAAAATTCGAGACTGGACATTTGCTAACGGTAGGTTTAGTAATAGACCGTGTAATAAAATGGTCGGGGAATTATATGGTGAAATGTTGATAGTGCTGTGTAATAGAATAGTAATAGAACTGTATAATTAAATAGTGGTAAAACTGCATAATGAAATAGTGATGCAACTATATAATAAAATGACGAGCGAACTGTATAATCAAATAGTGAAACAACTATACAATAAAATAGTGATGCAACTATACAATGAAATAGTGACAGAACAATGTAATAAAATGATGATACAACTGTATAATCAAATAATGAAACAGCTATACAATAAAATAGTGATACAACTATGCAATAAAATAGTGACAGCACTATACAATAAAATGATGATACAACTGTATAATGAAATAATGATACAACTATACAATAAAATAGTGATGCAACTATACAATGAAATAGTGACAGAACAATGTAATAAAATGATGATACAACTGTATAATCAAATAATGAAACAACTATACAATAAAATAGTGATACAACTATGCAATAAAATAGTAACAGAACTATACAATAAAATGATGATACAACTGTATAATGAAATAATGATACAACTATACAATAAAATAGTGATGCGACTATACAATGAAATAGTGACAGAACTATACAATAAAATGACGATACAACTATATAATAAAGTAGCGATACAACTATGCAATAAAAGAGTAGCACAGCTGTACATAGCAACGAAGCTGTGTAATAAAATAATACTAGTACAATTAGGTAATGGAATAGTAATAAGACTATGTAATAAAATAATGATAGAGCCACGTAAAAAGTGGAGGACAAAAATCGATCTTTCCGCGACAGCTTTGAAATACCGAAGAATGCATTTTCTAATTAACGATCCCGCTCTCGTCCGCTCAATCTCCATCAAATTAACACCCGTCGTCATTATCTAACCATGCCCAATTCTCGCGGGATTCTCAAAAGGGAACCGTCATGGTGCAAAGTAGAAGCGCATCGACCTATCGCGCAGAGAAACAGAGAAAGAGACAGAGAGAGAGAGAGAGAGAGAGAGAGAGAGAGAGAGAGAGAAACAGCCGGAGAAAAAGAGAGAGAAAGGAAAAGGAAAAGAGAAGAGAATACTAGAGAAAAAGAGAGAAAGAGAGAGAGAGAGAGAGAGAGAGCGAGTGGCGCGAACGGCGCGCGAGCGGTGGCGAGTGCCGCGAGTAGCAGCGATGTAGGTCAACCGCGAGGCGACCGCGAGAGGCCCCGAGGGTCGCCGAGAATCGGCGAGAACGGCCGAACGGCAATCACGTTGCGCGCATCTGGGTCACCGGCGTACTGGCGCATGCGCAGTTGCCTCCCTCGGTCGTTCACCGTTGACCAAGTTACTAACCTTCCGACACCCGGTCGCCAGTTAGATTCCCGTATTGACCGCTGGAAAAACGTTGACTTTTCTCGCACGAGAAACTGTCCGGGGCTTTTCGTTGGCTGGCTCGGCTGGCTACCGTTGGAGTACTCGTACCGCAGCCCCCCGAGAAACATGTTGAAAGCGAGCGACCGAGAGGGTCGGAGAACGCCGCGGCACGGCGAGCCGGTCGTACGGTTACCCGTTCACGTTAACCCGACGTGCACCGGTAACGGACGTTAACTCGCGATCGAATCGACGCCGCAAGATATAGCGCGGCTATTAGTTGCCGCTTATAGGATAAGAGACCCTCTCGTAGACATGCACGGCTGGCGTTTGGAAAATCGAAGCGCGGCTCAAGCTCATACCGCCGGCAGATAGCATCGTCTGGAGGACGGGTACTGAAACGTACCCGACCACCGCGCCGCGCCGGCTCCATTTTGGACCGCTCGGCTTTTCGAATCGTAGATGTCGCTGCGGACCACCGACGCACGGCCACTGGTTCGCCAGCACCATATTTTTATGATTTTCTCGAATCGAATCGCAGCCGG
>CM052160.1:13150720-13165214 GCA_028455555.1 Augochlorella aurata | reverse complement strand
GCCGAAAATGAATTGTCTGGTCGGTGGACTGGCGAGATAAACTCGGACGATTGGCTCTCCGCTGGAGCGTATCGCGGAGGACAGCGCGAATTGGTGCTGTCACTCGTTTCCTCGCTAGGATGTCTGACATCATTCTGGGGGAGCGCGGGGGGACGGCAAACTTCGCGGCGAGTTCCTAAGTGTCATGGAAATAAACATCAACTTCGGCCGGAGTAATTTGTGCCGAGTCTCGGGGCTTTACGGAGTTACGGCCGATCGAAGGCGATGTTTCGACATCCTCGCGCCGCACCGCTTCGCCGCGCGGCGAGAAAACGCGCGGAGCGGCTCTTACGGGGAACGGTTCTGATTCACCTGGTGTAAATTTACCCGACAGCTGATCAGCAGCGTGCTCGGGATTGGCTCGCGGCTCATCCTTCGCGATTCCGAGTTCAACTCGCACCGGCCCCGCTGCTGGATCCGCCGATTTTTCACCATTTATGGCACGGCCTTCGACCGGTACATAAACGGGCATCGAGCGCCACGCTAAAAGGCGCGCCGTGTTCCTCCTCTGCGCCGAGACCGACGCCGAATTACCCCTCGTATCGCCGAGTAAAAGGAACGAAACTGAAACAAGTTTGCATTGCAAAGGGGCCTCAAAGATTCCCGTTATGCAACCCGCCGGCTTTCGAGCGGAACTTTTCGGCGGGCAACAATCTTCCCGAGACCTGCGCGCTGCAGGCGCGCTTCGAAAATACGCTCAAGCTGAGCGGAATGCTCGAATTTATTCTTTAACCCATTTCTGCAGAATAACGGATTACACTGACAGGTCGCCTTTCGAGCCAGAATAAGACCGACTATGTTTAAGATCATTTATAATTTCATTTGTCAATCTTCATCAATTTTGTTTACAATTAAATAAGTTGTAGTACTTGTTTGGTTTCGTTTGTCTTCAGTTGCTGATTGATATTTTAAAATATTTTTCGGAAGCGATTTCTAAACATTTTTAATATTTTTATCACTAAACGTGCCAAGCGAGGGTCAAATGACCCCTTCAAAAATTTACTTTAGAATGAAGAAGAAACGAGTGATATAAGAATAAAAATATGTCTGATTATTTTATTAGAAATCGGGAGTTATATTGCGAATTGTTTCCTTTAATAAATTAAGAATTTCTGTCTGAAAATCATCCCTACTAAAATCACCCCTTATGGTAAGAATAGATATACGTAAAGCATCTGTACGTTTAGTGTTAATACTGTTGGAAAATGTTAGGCTCGTCAGTATTCCTTGTCAATACTTGGCTGTTGACTTAATACTTCAATGGCGGACGTTTTTGACAAAAATGTAAGATATTATGTTTTGATTGATTCATAATACCATTTATTAATATATTCCGAGACTTAATACTCCATCTTCCAATCAACTTTAAAATATTTCTCGATTTATTCCTAACGGTCTTAAAATTCCAGAAAATCATTCAATTTATCCCTAAGAACACGCGTTGCCAACCTACGGTGCCGAATTTTTGGGAATTCCATAGCGGAGCAACCCGTTGAATGGCAAACAGAGCTAACTGGGTTGCGCTAACTTTTCGAGCGCATTGTCCCCAGTGCGCCGTTCCACCTCGCCCGTCTGCTAATTAATTTATCACGCAAATTATATTTTACCGTGCTCCCCATTCTTTTCCAAGCCGGCCTCTCCGCTAGTCTAACAAAGACGGCGCGATCGCAGCGAGTCGGTGTCTCATTAGAGGGTGTCAAGAGAAGGAAACACCGGGCCGAAATTACATAACGCGAGAGAGTATCGATCAGCCTCGTCTCCGAATACCTACTCGAGCAACGAGAACGGCGTTGAACGGCGTTGAACGGCGTCGAGCGCGATTCCTCGGTGTTTTCGTTCGACGAGTCAGCGGCGACGTACGCGACGAGAGAGGATCGTCGGATGCGTGCACGCATCCCGGCCTCTCGGCCGGGTACGTGAACGAGTAGAAACGCGCGTTCTCGGTCCGCTTATCGTGGTGTGTGCCGCTTATCGGTCCCAGCTATCGGGCCATTTCATCGTGTAAATTCCAGCGCGGCGAACGACGACTGTGTCGCCGTCGACGCGCGAACCACTGGAACGACGGCGAGGAGACATATCGCCGGGGCGATTATTTATTTGCGAAACGTATTTATAGAGTATTACGCGGTGCAGGTTGGCAACCTCGTGCACGGTTATGCAATAAACGAGAGAAGGAGCGAAAGGGACATGGGAAGAGGGGGAGGACGACCGAGGGAACGGCTTGAAGTGAGAGGAAGCGATGCCCGCGGCCGCTGGGGCAGGGACAATAACACGGTGGGGCGAGCTGCGAGCCTATGGAGGGACAAGGATGGGGATCAAAGCTGGCCAGGGTGGGGGAAGCCTGGTGGGGAGAGGCGCGCGCGTGTCCAAGAGAAAGAACGAACCTCTAAAGGAGTTATTTGGAAATAGGTGGGCCTGGCGGGGGAACAGGGGGGCGAGCAACAGCCACGGAAATCGTGGAACGATCGACGAGGAGGGAGAGTGTCGAAAAAATAACGACCGTAGGAGAGAGGTGCGACAGCTTGGAAATTCATGCCGGGAGGGCCAAACGGAGGATGAGGTTTCTGGAAAATACATGTGCGTTTAGGCGGGTGGGGGGCGTCGAAGAACGCCGCCGTTGCGTGATGATAATATCAATGGGGGATCTAAGAACAAATGGAAACGTCGCGGACATTTTTGTCGGTTAATTGAAAAAATGCGATTGCCTAGATTGAAACAGCGAAGTGCCGTGTGGTGCTGGATGCGATCTGCGATCGCGAAGCTAATCGGAAAAACCGGCTGATCGAAAGCCCTTCAATGAGCGTCGAGCGCGAGTTGCATTAAGTGCATTATGCGCGGGACAAAAACGAAAGTGACCTTGGCACAAATGCCTAAAGCGTACACCGATCGTAGAATCGCATTAACACTGAATATAAATTCAAACCGATTGTTACGCGCCGTGTAGCAATCCCGCGCCGGTCAAGATGCAATAGTCCACTTGGAAAGAGGAGTTGCGAAACGGAGGTTGCGACGCATCCGCGCGACGACCGGGCAGCGCGCAGAGGCTGCGACGCCGCGGCGTTTCCGCGTCGTCGGCCGCGACGTTCGAACGGAAACACGGGGAACCCTAAATTTGTCGTCCATCAAAGTATCGCGTTACCATCGGCTAATAAATATAGAATCCGCCGCGTTATTTCGGGGTGACTCGATAAACGCGGAAGCATGCCCATAAAAGCGACGTACCCCCGCGCCTCGTTCGGATTGCACCGGCGATAAAAACGCCGGCTGACGGTCGTTAATTGGAAAAGAAACTGCTCGTAAAGACGCCACTCTTGTCGAGCACCGTCTCTAATTCCATTATCCGTCTTTCGGCTCAATCAGAGCCGTAGTCGTAAAATGGAGCGGCAACAAACGGGAAACCATCCTCGTGGTTCTTTAATTAGTCGCGGCGGTGGCGTCGGCAAGGACGGTCATCCCTGAAAGACGAACTTTCCGGGGCCGCGGTTTCCGAACATCGCCGAGGGGGAAACACGATACGCACGTGTATTTAGGAGCCGGTGCCCTTAACGAGCCGCCACTAATAAAGTTAACGCGGCATTGGTGGCGAGTGGCGACGCGAGGCGACGCGAGGCGATGCGAGGCGATGCGAGGCGACGCGAGGCGACGCGAGGTGACGCGACGCGTCGCGCCGCGAGGGACCAGATCGGAAAGCGCGCCGAAACGCGTTCGTAATACCGTTCGGCCGTTTCCGCGGCCCGTCGGGGCTCCACGGCGAGTGATAATTACTCGGCTCGGTCGCTCGGCCCCGCTCGCCTCTGCTCGGCGGAACTCGGCTTGCGAGGGTGGAGGGGCGCCGACAAAACGGCCGGGTGGGGAGAGCGAAGGGTGAGGCACTCGGCCATCATCGGCGGAGGCGCGCACAGTTCAGTGACCCGACGCAGCGTCATTCTATGACGGGGGGGCGCGGGGGGTTCTGACATATTGTGAGATGCCAACCCGCTAACGCCGGTCCCCGAAAAACACCTCTCTCCGTTTCACTCCCGTCTAGCATTCCTTCTCCGTCCCCCTCGTTCCCGATCCCCTCCCACTTTTTTCTGTTTCCGTCTCTCTCTCTCTCTCTCTCGCTCTCTCTCTCTTTCTCTCTCTGTCTTCCCCAACTATCTGGCTTCGGTTCTTTTTTTCCCTCGGTTCACTCCCGCTCTTCCCCCCTCCATTTTTTCTATCTCTGTCGTTATATCGCTCTCCCCCTCCCCTTTTCTTTGTTTCTTTACTCCGTCTCCTTCCTCCTCGCTCTGCCCGTTATCTCTCGTTCGCCTCGCTCTCGCTCCCTCCCATGCCGGTCTCCTTTCTTTTCCCGATGACTCGCGTTCGAATGCGGGAGGTTCATCAAACCCCCGAAATATTCATGCGGCGCAGAGTTTCCGCGAGTTTTCCCGAGCGGGCCCGAGCAGGAAGCGGGATCGCGTGACGCGCAGCTAGTGCGAACGGAACGGAACGCGTACGTACCGCGTGTCGGCTCGCCGCGTCCCGGACGGCCGATCGGATCCACCTATCGTGCGTGTGCGAGTGCGTGAGAGGCTCCCGAAATTGCCGCGGAGGAAGGAAACGTGGAGGCATCGTGGCTCGGCGAGTGCGCGCGTGTGCGGGCCTACACGTGTGCGTGCATGCGCGCGTGCGTGCGTGCGTGCATGCGTGCGTGCCTGCGTGCGTGCGTGCGTGCGTGCGTGCCAGTGGTCCGGCTCAGCCGAGGAGTACGTTCGCCTCCGTCGTTTCTCCGGCGCGCGTGTACCAGCATTTTCCTCGTTTGGCCCTCTTCGTTTCTTTCTCCGGGCCTGTCCATTCTCCTTTCTCCCCTTTCTCCGTCGCCGGCGACTGTTGTTCCAGCAGTCGACTCGTTGTCACCTCGCTTCGAGCAACGTCGGGGCCTCGCTCGTCTCGGAATTCGTCGCGGACGAGCTCTCTCGCGGTCGCCGGTTGGTCCACCGAGGATGAACGCGGCCACGGTGCTGTGAACGTGTTACCGAACGCGCGAGTCCGGTGCCGCATTCCGCGTGTCGTTCGTGCGTGTTAAGTGCAGCCAACAAAGTGATCATCGTCGCTGGAAAGGCTCCAGGTGGAAAACACGCGACCTCTTCCCGTTTCTCTGTGTCTCTCCTCCTCTGTGTATCTGTGATCGAGCCGTCTCTGTGTGCGCCCGCGGACGAGCCGCGGCGCGACCGCTGGCCCGGTGCGCGCGTGCATCCGTCCGTGTGCACGCCTCTGCGTGTAGAGTTTGTTTTGCATGCGGCGCTTGCGCGGCCGTTCCGCGACGATTCGCGTGCACGCGCGACCAACGCGCGACCGACTCGCGGCGCGCAAGAGACTCTCTATTGTCGCGGTGAAAACCATCGGCTATTTGTGAACCGTCCGCGACCTGCTCCCATCGGGACACGCCGCTACGAATCACCCGGAACCCCCCTTCCGGCGCCACTCGCCGATCGTAAAGCACCTCCAAAGTTGACATTCGGTCTCAAACCACTCTCGCATCTCCGCCCAAGCTCAACCATCTCCGTCATCGGTGTCTTAAAACCGCGTATCCACCTACCATGCTGTCATTTTCCAATTCCTAGATTTCCCGTCTACTCGAAAACGAAAAGGGCCGAAAGCGTCAGCCAAGGTGACCAAGTCGCATTGCGTCACTGTCCGACAACCGCCTACGAGGACCAGCTCGGTCGTAAGGATCTTTGATCTCGCTGGTCCCGGGGCTAAAAGGATATTGCGAAACCCATTAGCGGGTCCCCGTGCTCGAAAGTTGACAGTGCCGTTCGTGTAATAGGCGACGCGGGGAAGACGGTTGCTGCTCCCTCCGTCGACGTTAAACGACAGATGATGCGAGAGACAGAGTTGCCGTGTACCAGCCGCGCTCCGACAATTGGGTATTACGCTTATGGAGACCGTGTCGACACGTTGCCCGCGCGCCGCGTTTCTTATTTCGCTTCGTCGCGGTCGCTAGGTTTCTCTCGATTGGTATTCCGCGGCGCGCCGCCGGCGTCCAAAGCCACTTGCGTGCCCAATTTTTATGCAGGGACGCGCGAGATCGCGTCTGCCGTCTACCGGCCAACACTACTTTCTACTGAATTCTGCGTAAATCGCGCGCGCGACCACGCGAACTTTCGGTTCGTCCTCTCGGCGGTAGCTAGCTTTTACTTTTTGAGCGAACCTTGACTGATCGTGGAAACGTCGGAGCTGGGGGGACTACGGTGCGCCGAGTGTGCGTACGGCGACGATAGCCGGCGGCGTAGTAGATCCGAGTCGTTTATTAGATAGCAAGGCGGTATTAGCATCGCTGCTGGCCAGCATTATCGAGCCGAGCGATCGGCTGAAAGTTTTAATCCGCGGCGTATCGCGGTGCTATCTTTTCCCGATTTTCGCCGATGTAAACAGAGAGAGAGAGAGAGAGAGAGAGAGAGAGAGAGAGAGAGAGAGAGCAGTTTCGGTTCGCAGAGGGCTCCGCGTCTCGAGTTTCAGCAGCATCGAAGTCTCCGAAATTAGAAAGTTTCGGGCCCAGGTTGTTGATAGACATATATTACGGCTTCTTCAGACACGGCACTTCACGTGTTCCGATTCTCTCATTTCCGCCATAAAATCTGACGACGCGCCGGCTCTCCGTTCTCCGTCCGTCGCTTTAAAGTCCTTCTCCCTCGCTTCGCAGTTATCTCGGAGCCAGTCCGAGGCGACCGGCGAAACAGAAAGAGAAAGAAGGGAGGGAG
Organism: Augochlorella aurata; assembly: GCA_028455555.1. NCBI lineage: Eukaryota > Metazoa > Arthropoda > Insecta > Hymenoptera > Halictidae > Augochlorella > Augochlorella aurata. The sequence goes on along the minus strand of CM052160.1, from coordinate 13,158,447 downwards.
AAAGAGAGCGGTACAAGGAAGTAGTTCAGATTTCGTTATTTCCGGATGTGTTAGGCGAGCGCCATGCTGTTCGCAGATTCGCGTCCTAAAATTTTCAGCCGGCCGCTCCGAGGCAGAGCCCCGGGTTCGACAGTTCCGGATGCGCCGCGGCTACGCCGTTTGCCTCTTTCCATTTACTTCTCTGCTTCCTGTCTCTCCGGCTTGAAAATCTTCGAGCCAGCCGCCGGAGAGGAGTTACGGGTCTACGTGATTAACTGGTTTCGACTCTGCCGGGTTCGTAGGTAGCGGTATCTTTTCGCTGTCCGGCTCGATTTATTTATCCTCCGCGCGGAATCTCCTCTAGCATCGAACTTGGAACGAGGAGTCGATAAGGAACAATGCGACAAAGTATCTCTGATTTATAGACGGACGACCGGGCTCCTTTTCAGTCTCCCCCCGTATCGTCTCTATTAAAATCGCACAGATTGCCCGCGGGCCAGTGTCCTGGGGACAGGATAACAAGCCGAGATAGTCGCCTTCTCTTTTACTGACGTCACTTGACCCCGGAGCGACGCACAGTGGGGCGACGCGGCGACGTCGCGTCAAAATCTAAGAACTCTCGATAGAAACGGGATAAATCGACGATAATATTTACAGTAAAAATAGAGAGGATGTAGTATGAACATTTTGCAATCTCAACAATTTGTGTTAAACTTGAAATATTCCAAGAAATTTTTTATTTATCTAGTACCATGCACGGTTATATATTTCTTATATGTCACAGATCATTTCCCGTAAGTTGCGACAGATTAATTTAAAATCCAGTCGTAAAATTCATCTATCACTTCAAGATTTTGATAAAAAAGTAGGGGATTATCAAATCGTTTCAACAAAAAAGATCACGACTTCGTTATCTTTTTAAGCTAGATCGATCTTTTCAAAAACCTCAAGTGTTAAGTAGATTCTGCAACCGAATCTACAAGAAATTGTGAATAAATATAGAAAATTGTGTAAAAATATCTATATTTTATAAAATATTTTAATAAAAAAATATTTCATAAAATATTTTAATAAAAAAATATTTAATAAAATATTTTAATATTTTAATAAAATATCTACATTTTATTTATAAAAATATCTATATCTATATTTTTCTAGAAAATGGAATATAGAAAATATAGAAATATATAAAAAAAATCCCACCCGTAAATAATATTATTTCGTCGGAATATTTTCAATCTAACAAATATCGAGGATTAAAAGTTCGTGCCACAGTCTCCCTATTATTCCTTAATTTGCAACATCGCAGCATCGACGCGAATCAAAAGTTCTTCGATTTCGACAGAACTTGGTCGGTTGACCCCGCCGCAGGGGGTGTCCCGGTGGCCAAAACACAGCTGGCCGTCCGCTCGGCGAATCGAGCGAGCAGCGACGCGAGGCTCGCCGCGTGGACAAAGGATCGCGGGGCCTGACATTTAGCAAAATAATTCGCGAGCGTTTATCTATTTCCGTCCGGGGGGAATTAGACGCTGGTCACTCGAGAACCGAGGCTCCGCGTCGCGCGTTTCGCGATCCAGCCGACTGATTCCGATAACTGCGCCGCGGCCTAATCTCCGGGCATCGTTTCGCCGTGTGTTGGAAACGTTTGTCGATCGGCGCGATAGCGTCCGAAACTACGCCTAGTCGCGGCCTGGCGAACGAAAAAACTCGTCTCGGTTTGTAGAGCGGATCCCCGGCGTTCGTCTGGTACGGCGACTCGCTCTGTCGACGGGTTTGGACGGTGTCCAAGGGTTCTGGTGGCCGCGGGGGGTCCGGCGGGGGCGGCTTTTGCGAGCGGACGGGATCGAACACCGGGAACCTCTGCTTCCGCAATTTAGCAAACGGTGTCGCTTTGTCGGGCCGCGTGTATTTACTTCGGCAGACGTTCGCGCGCGAGTGTGTGCACGCGCGAGCGTGAGCGTGAGTGTGAGTGCGGGTGATATGTGCGCGCGTATGCGCGAGGAGGTAAAAGACGCAGAGCAACGGTGCTGCAGCCGGACAAAGCGAGAACCGGGGGGCACAAAGCGACTTCGATTTCGGGAGTTCCGGGTATAGTGGCCGGCGCTGCACTCTCCTCGAGGCAACGGCATGACGCACGTCAAAGATGCGAGCGTGTCGGGTGACTGTACTCTGGGTTCATCGTTCTCGGTTATGTAATGTTCGACCGTATGGTGCAAGCGCCTCGACGCTACTCGTGGCGCTAGAGTTGTCGGACGAGAGAAGCACAATATACAGAGCCGAGCCGCACCGAATCCTCTTCGCTCCAATACAGTAGTCGGCTCGGCTGGCCTGTGCGAGCGGTGCACACACGCGAACCGCAAGCTCTCTCTCTCTCTCTCTCTCTTTCTCGCTATATCTCCGTCTCTCTCTTTAAACTCTACCCGTCTCTCTCCGTTTGGCAGCCTGAATCTTTCGCCGCCTCTCTCTTCGTCGAACGGCTCCCTCCCGCCTCTCTCTCTCTCTCTCTCTCTCTCTCTCTCTATCTCTCTCTCTCTCTCTCTCTCTCGCTTTAGCGCCCTCGCAGCGCGATATAGGCACACGTTACCGAGCTGAGAACGAAAATAGAGGGCAACGGGAGCCACTGCAGCAGCCGCATTTCTTCTCTTTCTCTCCTTTCCCCGCGAGAGTCTTCTCGCATTTTTTTCATTCCTGTCGGCCCGTGTGTCGACACCGACGCGGCGTCGCGAGCCACGCCGCGATTCTGGCTGATAAAACGCGTCGGAGCTTTATCAGAAATTTCGCTGCAAACGCCGACACAGATTCGCCCAGCGGAACCGACACTGCGCCGGCTATTAGCTGTCTTCCTAGCGCGCGATACTCGCCGCGATCTCTTTATCACGCGCGAACTCTGCGAAATCACCGAGGGCAGCGTGACGCTGCTGTTTACGGCGAGCAGGAAGAGTGGTCGTAAAACAGAGTTCTTGAAGAGCAGATACTTCGGCGCGTCTTTGTCACCTGGTTACGATTACTTTAGCCGGTTACGATTACGACGAGAGATATATTTTTCGAGGGAATACGTGGTCAAAATTTGGAGATCTCGTTGGTCGGAATTCCCGTACATTTTCGCGCGTTTCAAGAGCGTTCCGCGTCCGGGCTCCCCTCTCGCAGTAGATTATTTCGATTGCTATCGCGCGGTAGAACTATCCAGGCCGAGGAGGAAGTGATCGACGAGCGCCGCCGGGGTCCCAGGTCGAATACAAAATTTGTCGCGTGCTTCCCGCCGATGATGCCGCGCGGGACACGAGGCCGGATTGATTTAGGGTTGGTTCGGGTGGGATCGGGGTGTATTCTTGGTCGAAATCCAGGTTATAGGGCGTATAAATAGGCTCGCCTGGAAATTACTTTCGGGAGCGCACCGGAATTAATACTTTTAATCCGGAGTAGCTGCTTCCTCGTCTATCCGCTCGATAACGCAGCCGTGATTTCGCGGGTCCGCGCTCTCCCGTTGACCGGAAGTGCGACGCTTCAGACGGATACGTCGTTTCGCAGAATTTCGAAGCGGTGTTCGGGCTGCGGCGTGTTTTCGAGAACGGACATTAAGCAATCGCGCTCATGCGGCCCCATCGATCGAGGGGGGACCGGTCACGTGTCAACGCTAATTTTCACCGACGAACGATCCACCTCAGACCGCGGAAGAAAAACTGTCTACAAGGGACACTCTATCCCGGCCGTTTCGCGGGGAACAGTGCAAAACCGTTTCAAAGTCGAGCACCGACGCCGGTGGTTTGCTTGAAACACGATCCAACGGTCGATCGGACGTCTTGAAAATCCGGCTCGATATTCGCCTGCGGCGATCCAGCCTCGACCGGTGTTCTTTTAATGATAAGTCCAAAGTGTGGTGCGAATAGTGACCGGCTGGATGCTGGATGGCCAGCGACTGATCCAGTTGACCACCGTAATGTGTTCACGTCCGAGTTATTAGTGTAGTTCTTAAATGACACACGCCACCGTGGAACGTAAATGGAGGGAAGTCTCTCAGCATTCGGCGGAGCTAGTTGGGGGGCGGACAGCACGAGCCCTCAGCCACCGGAAACGTCGAGAACGAGGGTGCCCGTGCAAACTCCGAGTCCGGAGAACGTCTCGGAGGATCGTAGATTCCAAGTCAATTCTATACGAGGTACTCGAGACCAGTCACGGCTGATAAGTGCATAGTTCTATATTTAATCTTCGTCGCCTGCCACCTATCATATTGTTACCTGTACTATGCAAATCGAGCTTTCTTGCTCTGCGAACACTTTCGCAGCTGCGACGGTTACGACTTCTTTCTTATTCACCATCGGACGAAGTATCGTGTTCGTAGCTGCGTCGACGAAGTTGACGACAATTCGGAGCTATATTTAACAATTTTTCGAAACATATTTTTGAAGATGCAGACTTTTTACTAGACTGTGGATTTTATGCGTTTTTAAAAAGAATTTAATAATATAGTTACGCTATTTCCAGAAAAGAATTTTATTATTTTTTATATATATTTAAATATTTTAATATATTTAAATATTTAAATATTTTAATATTTTTATATATTTTTTATTTTTTATTTATTTAATTTCTATTTCTCACAATTGTCTTGGGAAACTTTCATTTTGCATAAAAATCCGCAGTCTACTTATTACCCTTTCTCTTGTTCCTAATGTTGTACCAATTTATTTTGTTTAATCGCCGATGATCGAATAATTATTATTTAATTAAAATTCACACAGCCACCACCTTAACAGTCTGTTGAAACAGAAAGAATATATTAATAAAATATAACAGAGTAGAAAATTTCATTTAAACTTAAAAGACATGGATAACATAAATATTTAACTGACTGTAACGTGTCTGGAAGTATTTCAAAGTTACATTTAAAAAACTGTAAGCCAAGTCAGTATCGTTCTTTACTTACAATTAGACAAAAGAATGAAAAGACTTTTGAATAGTAGATCTACCGGTTAGAATGATCGATAACGGCCCAGCGCGCATAATATAGAAGTCGAATGAAAGAGTTCTTTCTATTCGACGGAATCCACGGCACAAGCCACGCTTTTTTTTCGTCTTAATTTTATACAGTGGAAACCGCGGTGAATTTATCGCCCCGTTATCGCACCCCATTACTGCGATACGAAATCTCGGAGACCCTAACAGACCGTTCATGGTGCATTGAAACGCAGCGGCGATTGCACCGCAACGGTGATCGCGGTCTGTTATCCGCAAATATAATTTGCGAGCACGACCAACGGTGTCATGATCCTTGACGAGCATGAACCAAGGTGCCAGACGATGCACCCCTCCTCATCGACCCTTCATCGCGAGACGATGAAACGATCAACAGTTTGCTCGAAATGAATCACCAACACGGCGAAAACCGATATCAAATCGAGATGTCCATTGAAATATCAATTAAACCTTGAACCAAGTCTTTCATTCAAGTTTGTTAAACAATTAAATCTTGCAATTCTATCATCGAATTCCTGGAGGTCTCGCGCCGCTATCCCGTATCTTTAAGATCGTCGAATCTGCCGGATTTTGCCGTACTAAAACTGAATTTGTATCTCTGTGTTTCCAGCCCAGATCGAAATAATCCCGTGCAAGGTGTGCGGCGACAAAAGCAGCGGCGTCCATTATGGCGTGATCACCTGCGAGGGCTGCAAAGGCTTCTTCAGGCGGTCCCAGTCGTCGGTCGTTAACTATCAATGTCCACGGGCCAAGAATTGCGTGGTCGACCGTGTAAACAGAAACCGGTGCCAGTACTGTCGGTTGCAAAAGTGCCTACGCCTCGGCATGTCCAGAGATGGTGAGTGCATATTACTGATTGGAGAGCTTTCGTTTTCTTGATCGCTCCTCAAGGTGCCGAGGAGTTACATTGCCTTAGCTTCTTTGATATGCATCGGTAATCGGCCGGGCTGACGTCAGCCCGCGTGGGCAGCCAATTAGTAAATACTTAATCAATTACAGAAGGTTACTGAATAATGTAATTAACCGATCATGCGTCGAGCCTTCGCGGAGCCGGTATTCAGATGCGTTTCCATCGCGCGAATCTCTCCGCGAGTTCGCAGCTTCCAAAGAATATTTTACAACGGTTGGAATCAGACGTTATTTTATAAGTTTCTGGGCAAATTCGGGCAACGTTGTAACATTATTACCGATATTTCTTGCAATCGATACGTCAGATTCTTCTCTAGTATAATTATACCAAAGTTTATTTCCATGATTTCTTGAATAAACAATTAGACAACTGCGAAACCGCCGCGTTCTTTCCCAGCTGGTAGGCGACCAGCTAGCTGAAAGAAAAGATCGGTGAAAACAGCGCGCTAATCGCGAGCAGCGTCGATCCAACAAGCCCCACCGACAGCGAAAAGAATCAACACTGATACGAAAAAGTAATTTCTTTGTTTCCCGCGTTTATCGGCGCGCGTTAAGTCACCCGACAATGGCGGGGAGCCCCGTTCGTCGATTAACCGGCTCCGCCGATAGAATATGCGCGAAGTCTACGAGCAAGGTAAATCTCGAGCCTAATGCGAGGCGAGTATTCAACCTTCGATTAGACTCGCGAAATGTTCGAACATGGCCGAGCATCCAGACGTTGCTATTGGCCAAAAACGGGGCTAAAGACATCAGTGGGAAAGTTGAACCGAATCGATATCTCTTTCGACCGGTTGCTAGCTGCAATTCCGTCGAATAGGAGTCAAAGGTGCATCGTGATCGATGGCGGACGACATGTCGCGACGAGCGCGGCCGTTTCGGTTGTCCCGTTCGGATTGATCAATTCTGGAGATTCATGCCGCTCGGATTGCCATGACGAAGTCACTCGGAAACGTACGATTTGCAGTGCTCGAGCCGCGGTTTGGCGCAGCAAATCAGATGCACGGGGATAGCGGCGGCCACGCGTGCCGCTCGGGGTGCACGACCCTTTATCGGAGGCTGTCCAGTCCTCCTCTCGACCCGAGCCTCCGCCGCGTCCCGACACCCCCGCAGGCCCCGCTCTCGCTCCCCCTCTCTCTCTCACTCTCTCTCTCTCTCTTTTCCCTCCCCTCGACGCGGTCGGGCCTCTTACCGCGTTGCTGCACCTTATCGGACCGAGCCACGGCCTGTCTTAGACACGTTAACGACATTCGTGCGCAGTCATCTAGGTCCGATCTTCAACGCGTTAGCAGGTAGCTTTTAGTCTCTTGCTTCGCTGGAGGCTTCTCGTTAGAAACTGAACACAGCCTTTTGTTCCCCTGGCTATGATAATGCGATTGAAACTGCTCGCCGGGCGCGTGCGCCCATTTTTTCTTAGCTACCGTTGCGAAAGCCTGGCTCGAGCTGATTTTTCAAACGAGCCATATTGAAAGCGTAATTGGAGTCATTTTTTGGGATACACCGCCATCGAATCATAACTCGTGTCATTTTTTAGAATATATTCTTTTCGAATCGCAATTTGTGCTAGTTTTGGAAAAATATCGTCTTTGCGTCGAAACTGGAGACATTTTTTTAAAAGCACCATCTCTAAATCATTATTTATGCTATTTATCTATATGTACCGCATTTAAATCGTAATTTGTGTTATTTTTTAAAGCGTAACATCATTGAATAATAACTAAAGTAACTTTTTGGAACGCGCTGTTTTTAAATCGTAACTTTTCCCATTTTTTGAAACGCGTGCCGCCTTTATATCATGGTTGAAGCTATTTTTTGAAAACGTAACAGCTTTAGATCATAGTTTGCGCCAGTTTTTGAAACGTGCCACC
>CM052160.1:13113708-13139620 GCA_028455555.1 Augochlorella aurata | reverse complement strand
TATGTATGTATGTATGTATGTATGCATATAAATATATATTTACGTATGTACATATATACACATGAGTAATTTAGGCAGCACACGTTGCGTTGTTATTGTATATTTAATTCCGAGGATTAGTAATTGAATTTTATATATTGACATGTTACATAGAATTTTTAAGTACAAAGAGATAAGTTTTATCGGGAGTAGGAGCGAGGTGATGACCGATCGTCTCTGTGTCCTTGGGTCGTTCGAGCAGTCCCTGTTCGCCGCTTGTCGCGAAGCACGATCTTCCTTCGAGCCCTTCGACTCCGCAGGAATTAAGATCCTCGACAAACGATATCGACAGGCAAACGGAAAACAAAAAGAGAGCTATGCAGAAACGAACGAGAAACAATCGTAGCCGGCGACTGCGTGCAATCGAGAACGCCTCGACGCGGAAGACGGTCGTTAGGTCACGCGGTTTATTGTACATATTCGTTTATTCGTCGTGTCTCATCGTCGTCTATATATTTACGAGGAGAAAATGTACGACGATAGAGCGGAGCTTTTCGTCACACCGAGATAACGAAATCTTAATCTTATCTGCGCAACCCGATTTCACGATTGTCCGGACAGAAAGAGAGCGCGAGAGAGAGAGAGAGAGAGAGAGAGAGGATGAGAGAGTGTGAGAAAGAAAGGAATAGAGAGAGAGAGAGTGAGAGAGAGAGAGAGAAAGAGGAAACAGGACTTTTCGCGCCGGTGCACGATGTTCTGGATCTGAAATTTACCACGCAAGCGAGCCGGCTTTGAGAGAAGCGCCGCCCGAAATCGAGCGGGAAACAAGTAACTATTTCAATCTCGTTTTGTTCAAATCAGCTGCGATCGTTGTTAAGTCTCCTCGTCCATTCTTCTTTTTTTTTTTATTCTATTATATCGGTTCGTTACATTGGAAAGCACGTAACTTGTACTTTATTTCTTTTTTCGGTCAGAAACTGCGTTACTAGTACTACTACGATAATCATTAATATTATTAATTAATTGATTAATATTATTATAATAATTATTATTATCCTTATTATTATTACGATTATTATTATCTATTTTATTTCTCCCTCCTTCTCCCCACACTTTTTTTTCTCGTTTCTTTTTATTACGTTTTTTTTTTGTTTCTCTCTTGGAAAGCTTTCGCCCAATTTCTCGTTTTTCCTCTCTTTCACGTGTACAAAACGCGATAGGATAATTCGTGTTAAGTTTCATCGAACGCCCCGCCCCGTCCCCACCCCACCTTATGGTCCTGCGATTGTTTGTTAGTTTATTACACGTTAAGTGAAAGTTACCTTGGAAGTTTCTGAGTGAAAAAAAAGCGGCGGGAACGACGCCGCGGGGAACAGTCTGCCGGGTTTTCGCGCGTTCGGTTTCGCGTGCTCGCTCTAACTTATTTTCGATCATGGTGTAGCGTCGCGGGAGGACGTTAGCTTTAGTTTTAAACTAAATTCCGCGTTGAAAGGGTAAAAGCTGAAGGAAAATCGGGTTCACAGTACTTCGAAAGGAAGCAACTAGCATCAGGACGATCTCTTCCGACGAGCAACGAAAGTATTAAGCGACTTAATTGCACCACGATCCCGCCGTGCAACCCGCGGCAGTTCGTTGATCGTTGAATCGATCGCTCTCGATCGTGCTCATTCCATGATTTCAATTCTAACCGCGGTGCGGCCGTTTCGTTGGCGACGTTTCCAAATCCTGCCGGCGCGTCGCCGCTGGAGAATCGCGCGTCTCGACGCGCGAATGCTTGTACATATTTTATAAAATCACGGTGTAAATTGATCGGGACAAGTCCTCGATCATCTCTCGCTCGTATCTGGATCACTTTATCCGAGGGTGTCCCGGTGGCGCTCGTCGAAAACCCGGCAGGCGGTCCTCGGTCGGCTCTTGATCGCGTCGGTCCCGAGGACGCGTCGAGTTACAGATTTTCCGATACGTCCAGTTACAGGATTCCCATCGAAAGTTACAGTCTCCCATCGGAAGTTACAGTCTCCCATCGGAAGTTGTAGTCTCCCATCGGAAGTTGTGGTCCACCATTCGAAAGTTACTTGTTTCTGGTCGACGGCGATCCTTCCTAGGCAGCGTCGAGGAGCGAACGTGTACGCGGAAGGAACACTGCAGGATCGTAGATTTTAAATTGCGGCGGAAACAAGCGTAGAGACACGAGATCGTGTCGAGGCAATCGGAACGGAAATGGATGATCACGAAACCGAGAACCTCTGTAAACGATACGTAGGGACTACGTTCCGTGACTCTCGAGCCGTGTCCTTCGGGTTTATACTTTTATATTGATTAGCGATTCCGGGCGAATCGTTTGTCCGTTTTCTGTAAAGATTTGTTCATGTTCATCTCGGTCGAGACAGATTTCACAGCGTTCGGTCTGCCTAGAGTACCCATTCTCGTTGTTCATTTCGATTCTAGCGTGATAGGCGTTGAAACGACTGAGCTCTCGTTCGAATCATTTTCGCGTAGTCGTGTGTTAGAAAATTCTTTCCAACCCCCGTACGCTGCACGAGCGAATTATATTTATCCATATTTCACTTCGCAATGAAATCTTGTTGCAATTGGAAGCGTCGGCTCGAACTATCAAGGATCGAACGAATTAGGTTGCAACGTTTCATGGAACCGATGTAACGCAATCGATCGCGCAAAATAGTCCAAGCACCAATCGCGAAATCTCTCTCATAGTTTCAACCGAGTTCCGAATAAAACATCGATATTCCCGAGGTCTTTTAACGTTCATCCACAGCCATTGTTTCTTACGAATGCACAAAATTCGTTCAGAGTAGGAAAGAATTTCCATTGCAGATCGTTTCTCAGCGTACGAGGGTTGACCCACGTGTTTGTAATTTGAACACCGTTGGAAAGACGAAATTTTAATCGGCGCGGATGCTCGATGTTGACGGATAAGAGATTATTAATTATTACGCGCGGGTGAGGACGGGATAGAATACCCGGCGATCGTGTTGGATTGATTGTACTAATTGATAATCGGTTCGGCCATTTTGTGGGTCATCTAGTTGCGTTGCCTTCGCCTCGACGGAAGTGGCAGCGGTCGCGTCCGTGTGCGACGACTAGTGGAGGGAAAAATAATTACGAGAAAACCGACAAGAAACCACGACTCGTCATTGACTGAATAGATTCTATACTCGCGGTGCTTACGACAGGGAGCAAAAGTGGTACAAGCGTTTAACCGTATATTCGTCTCCTTTCTGTTGCAGATTATTTCCTTCGTAATGAACGTATTGGGCCTTAAATAAACATAACATTGTTTTATATATATATATAAAAACAAGAGTTATATATATATATATAAAGTATACATAAAAAGCAACATAAAGTATATATGAAAGATATGTAGAAGTGTGCGTGTATATGTATATCTATATACTATATATTACATATTATATATATATGTTTATATATACATACATGCATATACATATATATACGTATACGTATATATATACACACACACGCGAATATAAAATATATTATATATATATATATATAGAGCGAGAGAAAGAAAGAGAGAGAGAGAGAGAGAGAGAGAGAGCGAGCGAGATTGTGCGAATGTGATAATTAAATCGAATATGTGCGCGCGAGAGAAAACCGGGTGTATCTGTGCGATTGCGAAAAACGACGAAAAATGGCTGATGATGATCAGACACAAACGAGCTGAGGAAAGCGATAGAACCACGGTCGACAAGAGAGTGGCAGAGAGAGAGAGAGAGAAAGAGAAAGAGAGCGCGTGTGAGAGAGTGCGAGCACGAAAGAACTGAGAATTTCGATTGTTACGATGCATACATGCAAAAAAAAGTATATATTGTACTAATTAAAGTAAAGCAAAAAAAATGTGGTCAAAGGGGCCTCGCCGGAACGGTCCACAGACGACTTATATATCTATACACGCACACATACATGCGCAAGCGTACGATGTAGACCCGCGTGGAGGCTGGCGTGCGCCGGATAGAATTTTGCTCGGACCGCCCGTTCACGACATAGAGAAACGAAACCGAGAAATACATTTAAACGCAAACGGTGCAAAAGACCCGATGAAATAGCGTCGGCGGAGTGCCGGCGTCGGGGCGCGTCGCCGTCTCCGCGTGCCCGCGTTCTTGGAAACGCGGCGGAAGAAAAGCGCGACGGACGCGGGAACGTCGACGGGACTTCCGCTCGGCCGTATACTTCGCGGTAGTGGTTCGCATAGTTCCCTCTGAGCTACTTTAGACTGTAAATGTATAAACACACTCGCATATACATATTATATATATACATACAAAAGGAAAAATATATATATACATATTGAGAAGGGCGAAAATTAGCGGCGGAACGGGCAGGATTTCGGCGGTCCCAAGATCGGTGAACAAACGAAGGAAGCTGCGTGCGATGGGCAACTGGAAACGCGCGTACACGTCTGTGTATGTATGTATATGTGTATATATAAATATAGAGATATAAATATAAATATAAATAATGAGGATAAAGCAGTATATTGTCCCTGGACCGGTCTGGTCGGCTCGCGGACACAACATGTGAGAGCGAGAGAGAGATAGAGCGAAAGAGAGAGAGAGAGAGAGAAAGAGCGAGCGAGCGAGCGAGAGAAAAAAGGAAACACTGGCACACGTATACACACACGATCCACACACACCACCACCCCCGCAGCGAAACTGAGAAACGAACCCTGACGACACACTTTTACATACACAAAGCCTGCGCGAGCGCGTAGATAGAGGTTTAATCGAGGTAATCATTATGTGCGCATTATAAACGTTTTGGTACTGTACGGCACTGTATGACGCGTCTCTTTATACGTAAACACGTACTTCTTAAACTAAATAATAATAACCATCGCCGCGGTAAAGCCTCTCGAAGCGTTTTTTACGCACCGTTACCGGCTTTCCTCGCTTTCGTCGGCCGGCCACGCAATAAGAACGAGCGAGCGCGCCGATTAATCGATCGATTGATCGTCGTTCACCGATCGACGAACGGAGAAACCGAGCGCACGGCCGATCCGCGATCACACCTGGCCGTCGACCGGATCGTTCATGTACTCCTTTGTTCGCTGTTTCATCCCTTCGTACTTGCTGCGAGAACCGGAAGCGGCCGTGAGACCCGTTGCGACTTCTGTCCGGCAACGTTCGAACCATCGACACGACTGGCAGATTTGGTGCGTGTGCCTTTTCACTGTAGCGCAACTATGTTCTTTTGTTCCGAAGTTTAAATAAATCTGATCGATATGGTACGGCAATTGCTCACTTTACACGACACCGAACGATTACGGTCTCTCCCCGAGCTGCTTTCTCGATCACCTTCGAATCTACCTCCCGCGACGACTACCGACAGTTTCGATCTCGATCGTGTTCCATTCATCCAACAGCGCGTTGCGAACTTCACTGCGAGGCTTCAAAATTCTTCGAAAATGCGTGCCGTTGTGATCGCGACAATAGCTGGCACGTAAAGTGAGAGATTGCTACAGCCAGGCTCAAAATTGACTCGTCGGTCGAAGCGACGTGGAGGATTCCATCGATTCGTTGCAGCACGTCGGAAGACCGCTAACGCGAGCCTCCAACTGCAATATCGAATCTAGACTGTATATTAGGTTTCCTAGATAAAAAGTTGAAGTTTCATTCTTTTCGCTGTTTCATGATCCCTCTCGACGTTCTCACCGCCATGCTTGAAACTTCGGTCCGCAGGCGTTCTCCGGCAGCTCGAGCATTTTAAAAAGCCCCGATCTCTACAACTGGTTGAAACACCGCCGCGTAAACTAGAAGCTTCGCCGGTAACACCCTCCAACAGCGTAAAGGATTAAGTCTAGACAGCGCGAACTCTTTCATTACAGAACACCCTCCCGCAGAAATAGTCCGGATTAAGTACATGGATGAAACGGAGCGCCGAATAGGGAGTACACGATCCATAGATCCTTTCGTGGTTGCGAACGAAATAGAGAATCGGTTATCAATTCACCGCTAAGTAACACCGACAGAAAGTCATTCTCGACGACAAAAGGCCGAGACCGGTGCCAGGCCGAAGGCAGAGAAGGGACCCCGAGCGATCCCGGGAACGTTCTCGTCGGGTCCGATCAACGTGACGGCGATCGACGACCAACGAAAGCTTCGCTTTTCTCCGGAGACGCGGCTGAGCCCGTTCTTTTTGTACGCGATCGACGACGATTCCGCGATCGACGCGTTGATCAGCTGCGCAGGAGTCGACGTTGTTGCGGCGAACACGTTGCTTTCTAGGGGCGGCGTTTCTTCGACCACACGGACGATCACGAATTCTAGCTCGTTTTACAATGATCCGATGTTTCACGGTTGAACAGACGCTGTTCAACCCGTTGCGTAAATTACAGAGGTATCAGACTAGGCTTTTTGATATAAACGCTAAGAAATTATTGTTCGAAGTGACGATGCTTCTTTAGAGTCTTGATTAGAGTATACGAGATTTCGACCGTTTTGTACTTGATCCTGGGTGACCGGCGTTATACCGTAAATTTTGTCGAGCGACTGGTATCATTTGTAATTATCCGACTGTACCGTTCTGGCTTTCGAGATCGTCGGTTAGCTGAGTTTCGACGATAGGTTCGAGTCTTTTTAGTAGCGCACCGCGAGAGAGCTTGGCCGATACTTTACGAGAGAAGGCGCCCCACATTTTTTAGCGAAGCTTAGCAGACCGCGTAGCGTGACCATAACCGATTAGACGTTAAAACGTTTTAGATAAGTTCCACGGTGAAGTATCGTCCGCGTCCCGAGCGAAAGCTTCTCTTCTCTTACTGTAATTTAGCACGAGCGTCCCTGAAACGGCACCGGAACCGGTCCGACCGAGCCACACGCCGTTCGTCCGATCAGAGAATCGAGCGGAAATCTCTTTTCTTTTTTTTATTCGCGGCAATCGTCAAACATAACGTCTCTTACCGTTCGGTATCGTCGACAGTGCTCGGACACGTGCCGCTTCAGGGATTCGGACTTTAATCATCACTTGCTACTCTTCGAACGAGTCGAGCGACGTATCGAAACGGGACATGTTCCGTTGGCCAAGAAGTATTGTCGTATTTCTTCGTGGGAAGTCGTTTCCAAAATTATTATTCATTCATATAAATTTTCTTAAGATTTATTGAAATGGGACGAACGTCGCCGAGATGTATTTTTCATAATGTTGCGCTTTTTCGCTTTAACGCAAATGTAAGAACGCGGTACGAGCAGTACAGAAGGCATCTGAAGATTTTGATCTGATAGATCGCAAATCTTTATGCAATGTTGCATTGTTACAAGCATCACAATAGTGGGAAAATGTTTTCGATTAACCGAACGATGTTTTAGAATACGAGTAAAACAAATGTTAATTTCCTTTCCTGTTTAATCTTCTCAGATTTAAATGTTTTATAGAAATATCCGCAGTCCGTTGATGTTTAATTGAAAATAATTTATGTTACCAAAGTAAATCCTGTTTGTCAGCGGGAATTTCGATGATACTTCTTGGCCGACCTGAGAGGAACAGGGGGTTGATCGGCGATGAATATGCTTTCTGTGAGCGGGGACGTTGATGTTTCCGAGTTTTCGGAACCCGAGGCGAACTGGTGAGAGAAAATGCGAGTATGTGCGGGGGGTTGTGACCGTACCGGGTACGGGGGCCGGGGGTAACTTAGGGGAACGAAAGGGGCTCGACGAGAGCGATGGCGAATCCGTCACGGTGTGCCGACTGATACGTTTTCGGACGGTTTAAATATACTTATAGCGAAATTAAGAAATGCATATTATTCTGCCGATTTACGAGTAAGTGCGTAGAATTCGTTTAACTGTAGATAAAACACGTACACAGTCACGTACGCGCGAGTGCAAGATACATTACCACCCTGTAATCGTTCACCCACGAACCACCCACCCATATGTACACTGCGTACCACGTACACGATACAGTTACACGCGATACAGATGACACATGTACACGCGATACACACATACACACACATCACGTCACGTATACACCGACAGACACGCGTACACGTAGACGTCGAAGATAACCGGGGCGGGCACGGTTAAAAGATACAAACAAAATAAGCGACAAAAAAAAAGAATATTACGAATACGAATGGAGGAGAGAAAGTGATGGGAGAGAAAGAGAGAGAATTAAGGAATATTAAGAAAAAAAATGCAAAACAGACACATACACAAAGGCGCAACACGTACACGCGCACGCACGTTGCAATTAGAATTTATTATCGCAATTTGGAGTTAAATTTTATAATATATAATATATAAAAATATATATATAATAAATAAAAGTTGACGGATAATATAGAGTTATATTAAATATCGATTAAAAAAAAAAATAATAATAAAACAGCGGGAGCGTTTGTTTTCTTCGGGTGGCACGAATCATGCGCCATCGATCCAACCCTGTGCCCAATCCTTCGAATCTTCTCGTCCTTTTCATCCTTTTTACTGATCCTTTCGGCGATCTTGTTATTCCTATTCCTTTATTATATAATTTAAAAATAAATCAATGTTCACTTATCTTTTGAATAATATTTATTTATGATGTATTGATAAAAATATTCAGCGCTTTTCTATAGTTGGACACCAGTTAAACGTAATTCGATTTCAAATTAATCACAGTTATTGGAAAGTAATACTATTACCTTAGAGTTAGTTCCTTATTAATTTTGATATTTGCTATCTGAAAATTCATTAAGAGTGCCATTTAGATCTTTATAAGATAAGTATCTTACTACGTCTATAAAAGAGTAGCTTACGAAGTTCAATATGCTAATTTTATATTATAATACGTAATTTTATTTAATAAATGTATCCGCTGTTAATTATTCGGTACCTGATTTCATTTAGGATATACATTCGGTATATGTACAGTTTATTTAGAGTAACTTATATTTTAAGTGAATTCAAAAGAATGCGTATGGTATAATATTTAATAAAACAAATATTGAAATTGTTACAATAAAATATATGCTGTGCATGGTTATATTTCTTTCGTTATCAATACGTAATTATCGTAATTGAAATACGAAGAATGCAGTGCAGTCGTCTCTCGATTCAAGAGCTCTTTCTTCTCCAAATTTCAGAACAGTACAAGTCGACTGTCGCGCCGGGTGTTTCAAATGGAGCACCAGGCGCACGGGTGTGCGAAAAGAATGAGATCGCAAGCACGGTAAAATAAGACAAGCTACATATATTGGTTGTATTTCCTCCCTTTGTCATCGACTATGAGGGCAGCACTTTTCAGTTCTAAACTTCTTCAGTCAGGCAATCAGAGCACAGCAATTCGGTTCCTTCTCTGAATTCAAGAGTCTCGTTGCCCTAGATCCTAGGGCCTAGGTCCTAGGGTAAGGTTTCCTATCCATGTGCACAACCACGCATAGATTCTGATGGATATCGTTCCGTTTCTCTCCATCGTATTTCGTTCTCTTTCTACAGCATGAAGTTGGATGCGCAGGAGTAGAACCTATTACTGTAGTTTGTAGGAGTCACTGGAGAGGACGTGTCTCTACGTTTTTGACAACCAACAATGAGTTCATCTGCCAATCGTCGTACAAAGTAAGAAATTTTACCAATTACACCTAAATAAATTATTACTTTCATGTTTTGTAAATTTCTAAATTAAATATTATATTTAAATACTAAATACTACTCTTATTTAAGTTATTACGTTCTATTTCGAGGTTAAGTGTATTGTTTTGATATATTTTTGTATACATTAAGGAAGTTATAGATTTGATTTTGTTCACGCAGCTTGAAAATATCAACGGGTGCATTAGTATGCGAGGAAAGTATTTTAAAAGGAGACATCACCATTGGTCCGAAGACAGTGGTGCATCCTAGAGCAAGTATTATTGCAGAAGCTGGACCAATTATAATAGGAGAGGGGAATATTATTGAAGAAATGGCAACAATAACTAACAAGTAATATGATAATCAATATATCAAAAGCCTAACATTTAGTAACGTCATATAAAATTTTTGTTGCAGGTTACCACCGGGTGAACCCGAACCAGCAACTATTCCGGTGCAAATAATAGGTAGCTTGAATGTATTTGAAACAGATAGTACTTGCGAAGCTTATAAAATTGGAGATAACAATATATTGGAAAGCAAAGGTTGTATATATTATGTTAAAAATATATTTGTTACATAACTATTTAATTAAAATGCTTCTTCCATTTACAGCCTATGTTGGACGTCAAGTTGAGTTGACTAACGGTTGTGTCGTTGGAGCAGCCTGTGCGTTGACAGAACCTGAAACAATTCCAGAAAACACTGTAATATATGGAAGCGATTATCACCGTAGGGAAATGTATGATAAACCATATGTAAGTACTTACTGCACTTACATCAGAGCATTTTACAATGAATTTTAACAATTTTTTAATTACAGCCACAAGTAGGTCAACTTGAATTTTTATTAAAAGTTCTGCCTAATTATCATCACCTTAGAAAGCCAAACGTGAAACCCACAAAAGGTGAAGGAGATATATAATATTACTACAGCATTGTTAATTACAAAAATTGCATTGTGCTTGCAAGTTATAAATACAATTTTCACAAGTCAGTGCAGATATACATAGATCGAATAATTTCAAAAGTTATTTTTAAATTTTATATTTATTTTATATTGTTATATTTATATTGTGAATATGCTATTATTTAATAAATTCTTAACAGCAGGAATTAGTGCGTAATAAAGAAAAGAATTTTATTATGTAAGATTTATTAATACTCACAGAATGGATAGTAATACAATCCAAGATACACTATTATATAGATTTTAGGAAAATAGAATACTTGCGAGAAAAATTTGTGTACTATAACTTGAAAACACTTATGATATCGGTTTAGGTTCTTGAAACAGTTATGGAGAATCAAAAAGATCTCGAAATTGTTATAAGGTATATTGATTCCGGTTTCCGTACTTTAGAATCAATATATTGGTTCCATAATCATTATTTTTTGATTCGTGATTTTTGATATTATATCTGTTCTTAAGAACCAAAACCAAAGTCTTATAACAGTTATTACATATTTTCGATTCTTCATAAATGTTGCAGTCAGAACTGATATAACAATTTTAATCAATTAATTTCGAAACCTTTTCAATCCTTGACTCTAACGTCTCCAGCCCTCTGGTGGCAATTCCAGAAAACGCCACCGACAAAGCTGTTCAAAAATTATCCATATCTGGATATAGATATATCCTACTTAAATTTCCCTTTCATTATTCTACATTTTATTTTTCAATAAAACGTCGTACATTAAATAAACTTGTATATACTTTTCAGTTAACATATTTCAGTAAAATATATCAATTTCTTTAACGATAGAAAATTCTGTCATACATTTTTTAAATCGTTAGACAGACATGTATTTATAACAAAAAGTAACTATTATAAAAAAATATTTTGAAAAAAAGTTGCATATTTCTAAGAAGAATCGTAATTCGTACGTGACAACGCTAGATGGCTGTAGTGTTTCTTTCGCACCCCAATAGCGAATAATTCAATGAATATTGATTTGCATTGTTAGAATAATCTAAATTAATACTAATCATTATTAACAAAGATTTGCCAATTCTTAAGAAGATTTCATACTTGAAAGGCCATATTCTCATTGCACCTAGTATTTAAGTAAAAAAGCTTGTCGAAGAATTGCTTAAGCAGAGCCACCCCCGAGTGAAATATTCGAATTGGAAAATATCAGGGGACCTTTTAATCCGTTCAAATAAAAAGTTCATTCGTCTTTGGACTGGTTGAACGTTTCTAGAACACCCAGTACTTCTGTGAAGGCCGAAATGCCGAGGGAAACGACGCGACGCGCGATCGGCAAATCTGTGTGCGTGGTTGGTGCGACAAGTTAATGTAACTTGATGTTTCTCCTTCTCTACGTTCTTCGCCGAGCAAATTCTCCGGAGAATCCAGCGGCACAATGCTAAACGCTACACCTATGAATATGAATTAGCGTCTCGTCGAGGGGGTTGGATGCGAACCATTTACCGTTTCCGTCAGCTTAACCGCGTACCACAGTGGCTCTCAGCCACTTAAACGGAAAATGTACGAACCGTGTTGCCACTTAATCTCTTGGAATTCGCTTATCATCAATATATGTATGTTAACTATTACCATGACGCCGGTGTTAAAAGACGACTGCTCCAATGACGGGGGATGAAGCGTCTTAACTCTTGGAGATCCATCGATTTTCTGCTTCACGGGAGGATTTCAGTAAAATTCTTCGCTACCCTCTGCTTCTGCAATTTCATACGTTTATTAATTTAGTAGAAATATTAGCAGAGAATCTTCTGCGAATGTTCTAAGAAGCATGATAGTGTTGACATCCTGCTGGTTGATTTTTATTCAGTATGTTATTGTGTGCCGAAAATCAACCCCAAAAATGACAATAGAATTCAAGTAATTTAATTAACGAAACTGAAAGCAGAAAGTTCGAATATGTTACAATAAAAATTACTTTTGCATGTTTTAATAATCTCATAAATCTCCTATTGGATCTTTCCGTAAAGATCCACGGTTCCACCAATCACGTCGAATCTTTTGTTGTTTATTTACACTCTCGGAAGTAGATAGCGTAATTTCGCATTGAATCGTGTCATTCCGGAAAGTTTATTTTCGGCTGAACGCGTTTCGGAAAGAGCGGCGAAGCGGACCGCAGCCGAAAGCGGTCGGGTGCGCTGCTTTATTTTAATGATCGCTCGTCGGAACCCCCTTCAACGTAACTCTTGTCGCGGAAAGTGGTGACCCGAGAGAGCTGTCATATTTTGACGTCCGCAGCGGGCGTTCTGGTCTAGAAGGGGAGACCGAGAAGAAAAGAGATTATTTTTCGTTGCGCCGCGGCAGCCCGGGAGAAGCTGAAACCGGCACGAGAGCCACGGAGGACAGGGGAACTCCCTAATGGCTCGCGAATTCACGCGAGTTTTTCTCGTCCCCGTCGGACAGGGCTCGGTTGCCATCATCTTGATTTTTCGGGGGCGATCGCGTGTCGAATTTAACTCGCTAAAACCGACAGCCGTTTCGTCGCGCCTTCTGCCGCGACCGCGATCTACCCTTAATTTTCTAAACGGGGGATGGCACCCCGTACAATTTCTTTATTTCCGTTGACGTTTCGTTTCGTTCAGATTTTCTCCGCACAGAGCTCTCTAAACAAATTATTGCAGCAACGTGGAAATACTAGGATTTGTTAATCCTAAACCTATCAAGACGGTCAAAACGATCGCTTTCATATTTTTTGTTCCAAAGCTCCTGAAATTATCAAAATTAAAGGATCGTATAAATTTCTTGATCGAACTATAAATCCGTTATAAATCAAGAATTTTTCTCAGAAAATTATAGGTTATCTCTGAAATCCTACATGTATAATAGTAAACTCGAACGATATTTATATTCTGATAGTCTAATTATCCATTTGCAACTTCTGGATACGATATACAATCCTCATATCGTCACTATATCGATATCCGTTCTAAAAGAGTTAGCGGTAAATTTTATATCACTCAATTGATCCTTATTGAACATCAGATATTCATACCTAACGTATAATGTCACTTAGGAGATGGCATACATCCGGTAAAGGTTAAAAGGAGAAATACATTATCACGTAACTCCTGCTTTGTATAATTCAAACCCGAGGTTTCTATTCTGCATAAAGTTCCGCGATCTGATTCGGAGGTTCAGCAAACGATGATCTTCATCATGCTCGATCATTCGAGTTCCTGACGTCATGTAGTGGAGTTAATTATGGAGTTAATCGATCCTGCGGAGTTAGTCTAAAAGTACCGATTTCCACACTGGACGTCCCAACATATTTCGCGACAATCGAGGCAGATACTCGCAGCGATCAGCCGCGAATCAATATTCCATCCGCAATTAGGGAGCCTCGCGCAGACTACGACCGAATGGAATTAATCCCGAACCGAATCCCGGCGGCGTACATGACATTTTTCGCTTTGCCCTTCTTCGGGCTGCGATCACAATGGAAATGTTAAGCGAACGGCGCATTCGCAACGCTCGTCACTCTCGTTCGCGGCTCGACAACCCGGCTTCCGCGTCAATTTGCGCTGCGCAGCCGGGAGAACCAAGGGCGAGGCAAATGTTGCCCGACGCGTTGATGATCGTGCCGCCTCTATTCACGTTGATGGACGAGCGATCATCGAGAGAGTATTCCGCCGGGGCTGTCCGCGGACCACCGTGATCAACGATAATCATTTCGCGCGGGACTCCTGACGCGGCGCTAATGCGCTCGTTCGAAGCTCGCCTTAATTTGATCTTGGCCGGTGCCGGCGCCGAGGATTATCCGGCAACTTCAAAATCGAGGAAACAAATCGTGATTGACGCTGGCGAATTTGTTTGCCGGCCCATCTTCGATTAAATGGCAAAATGATGACTTAAATGTTCGCTTAGATTGCTGGTGGAAACCATAAGAGCGATATAGACAGGGGATGTGTACCGAGAGGGGTGCGTTATAAAACTGTTTTAAGTTGGTATGTTTTTATTTATATGTATATATAACTTTTTTTTAAATGTTCGTTCGACAAGGAAATTGAAGGACCAGTCTGTCACCGAAAAATTGTCTATCTTTGAACAGCTGTAACTTTGCGAGAAAAAATCGCAGCGACTTGATCCAGCCCTCGTATTAAAGGGGAAAGTCGGAACTTCGCGATGCCGTAAACAGCATGCTCGACAAAAATTTTTGCAACTTTATATGGGGCGTTAAACTTCGCACATTTTCGGTGTCACGAATACGTTCTCAGATTTATTTATTTATTTTTAGATGCTACGGTTGTGGAGATAAATGATATTAAAAATGAAAATATGTTGTTATAAAATATAGATTTTAAGTTTGAATTGAAAAAGAGTCACGATTTTTTGATAGCTTTTAACAGAGTTGCAGCTATCGACCGTGTCTTAGACCAAAAATGCGTGATCCCTTAATTTGTTGAAATATATACAATTATATTTGCCATTTTTAATAAACGCTCATCATAATCCTTACCAGACGCGTTCTCTTTAACATAATAATTAAGTCGAAAGAAGTATAAGTATGCCTAACCGCCGATTGCTTGCCAATTAATGCTACTTTCACTCGAAAACAATTTAGTTTCCTGAAATGATCGAATCAGGGGGCTGGCGGTAAGTCAAAGGTCATCGTCATTTAGCGCTTCCAATGGCCGGGAGAGGATCGTCGGGGGTTATGTATACACCGACAACGGTCTCCCGGACAGTCATGAGAGCAGCGACGAGATAAACGATTCAATCGCGACAATGAATAATACTTGAGCGACGGTTAAACGCAGGAGCGGATCGGATCGGGTCCGCCCACGAGGCTGTCCGAAGGGAAACCACCCGTAAAATCCAAAAGGGGTGCAGTGGAGCGGGAGAGGCCGGGGCGCCAGGCGACTCTGTGACGCGATTATGCTAACGAAGTTATTCCATTGTAACGCTGTTTACAACGGCGCGCATTAAGGCTACACCGGAACAATAGCAGCCCTCTCTCGACCTACCCCTCTTCTACTCGTACACGAATCGGGGAATCCTCGAGAATCGGGCGGCCATTGTGCGCCGCCGAGAAAGGAGGAAGGACGGCGAGTCGGAAAAACGGGTGGTGCTGAGTTTTTGGTAGCAGAAGGGTCAATTTGGGGTGCACTGATTCTGAGAATCTTGCAGAAACAGCGGATCGTCTCGCGAGCAAGCGAATTTTCTTTGGGTTCGTCTCGAATAGTGTCGACTAAGATTCAACCCTTTGCGGTCGTATTGAGTTTATACATAGGTGTCATACTGATCGGAATTAATAAATAGTAATATTATACATAGCATGCAGGATCGAAAAGAAAATACGAAATTTACTAATTATTTTTTCAAGTTTAGATATATGTAACATAATAATATGTAAATTTCAATTTTATGTAAAAATAAAAATAAATAAGTTGCTTTGGTGGCCGAGAGCAGAGTTAAACTAATTTTCTATCAACAGCTGAGAAACAAAATATTTGTCCTGAGATTGTACATCTTCAAAAACTGGGAGAATTTATTTAACACTGAACCTACCGAGGTCTAAAAGTGACTAACAAAAATTGCTTGGTAAGAATTACAATACAAAATTTACACAAACTTTTTCAGTTTTTATAATAGCGTGTGCCCGAGTAAAGGAACATATTTAACAATTTTTAATGGAGACGCCGACTTCAATAATTATGAAATAAAAAGTGTGAAACCGGTCATCTGACCGGCGATGGTAGATTTAGTAATTAATAAAGCAAAGTAGGTTACTTCGCTTTGACAAATAAAATGCGACGAGATTGTGTCGAGGTTATTATATAAAAATATTCTGTCAACGGAGCACATAGCAAACAAAGATTACCGAAACACAATAAGTACAGCAGGGGTGGAAGGAATCCCGAATTCGTTGCGACTGGTTACACCCTATCCAGGCGCCTCTTGACTCGTATTTAACTTTCAAATATATTTTATGCCCTTTGAATCTTAATGCTCCCATGGACTCGCCATTCCGTTTTCGTTTTATCGAAGTGCACGTAATTCTGGGCTATCGATCATTGTGTAAATGCTTATGTACGTCGATCCTGTTAGTCATAACTAGATTGCAGACTGTCTGAATTATAGCACCAATGAGTGAGTGAAATGAGTAATGTAATGTAATGTAATGTAATATAATGTACAATGTAATGTAATATAATGTAAAATGTAATGTATAATGTAATGTAATGTAATGTACAATGTAATGTAATGTAATGTAATATAATGTAATGTAATATAATGTAATGTAATATAATGTAATGTTATATAATGTAATGTAATATAATGTAATGTAATATAATGTAATGTAATATAATGTAATGTAATATAATGTAATGTACAATGTAATGTAATATAATGTAATGTACAATGTAATGTAATATAATGTAATGTACAATGTAATGTAATGTGCAATGTAATGTAATGTACAATGTAATGTAATGTAATACAATATAATGTAATGTACAATGTAATGTAATGTATAATGTAATGTAATGTATAATATAACATAATGTAATATTTAATTTGTTTTAGAAGAAACTTTCGTCTCAGAGTGGTGACAGATATAAGGTGAAAAAATGAACTACCGTCGTATTGATAACGATATCGATCATATTTCTTGATTTTGAAGTAAATTGAGTATACGCGAAAGAAATAGTAGAAGTAGATTACTGATCGTTTTGTGGATTAATGGACCCTTTTTCGGGAAGCTGGTCTGTCGTGTGCAACAACGAAGAACTTAAGCACGTTCGCGGTCTAATGGTCTCGACGATTTGCCGTCTCGTTCCCCGTCAAGTCTCGATATCCTTTTGATAACAATGAAACACGGAGATCGGTGTGGGCGATTCGAGACACAAGTAACTCATGCTCGAACGAGCGCGGCATTTATGCACCCATCGAAGCGTACCGACGCAACGGCGGGATTATTTGTAGGATTCAGTCGTATAGCCGACGTTTCCGCCGAATCCTTTGTACCATTCGCCCGTTACGCCATAGAATATTTTCGAGACGTATTTAGGCGTGTTTCGGACAGCCGGATATTCGTCTATTTTTACGCGAGCCTCCGCAATCATGATTCGACTCTCCCTCGCGCTTTGCATCGGAAATTTTTACAACCAGACGAACCTTGATATAACCAGACGTCTACAATCATATTTAAAACTCTTATGACAAAAAGAATAACAACATTTTCGTTTAAACACTCTCAAATTTGAGTGACTCGAAAAGTCAGAATTATGAGTCCAATTTGTGCTCAAATATTCGACTGATCAGAAATGACATTATTTTTTATTGAAATATAAATAAACGTTTTCTTATATATATAAAAATATCGTATATTCTTTCAATTTTTAACTATCTCAAATGTTTAAAAATTTGCCTACTTATTTTTATCCCGAGTACATTAAATCCTAATTTTACCTATTCATTTGTATCTTAAATGCATAACATCGAAATTTTACTTATCTAGTTTTATCGTAGTTACTTAAAATCCTTCACTTATTCATTTCTATACTAACTTCATGAACTTCAAGTTTTACCTATTAATTTTTCTCTAAAATGCATAAAAGCCTCTCTTTATTCATCGCTAACAGCGGATCTTTATGCAAAATAAAAATTGTCTACGTTAATTGCTGAAAATGTCATTCAGATGAAAATACTTTACCTCTTTAAATAATTCCAATCAGTTAAAATTAATGATTAATGTAACAATACTCTTAACAAAAAATGAAAGAAAAAATCTTGTAATATTTTCGCTGTTTGACTTACACATTTCTATTACAAATGCATATAATCCAGTGCACAAAACGCAGTAGAAACAACGATACAGACACATTGTTAATAAATCTCGTGAACTTGTCCGAAGTCGATCTTCGCAACCCCCTCTTCGACTTCCTCCGGCTTGCCTCCTGAATCCGAATAGCAAGACAAATCTGATCGCTTTGAAGTGCACCGACGACACCCTCGACTCTCACGCATTCCTTCGCGCCACTCTGATAGCTTCTGATCAGAAAAAATTAATTAGCCGACCGGGCCAGCTGTGCTCGTTCGGATAAACGCGGGAATTAGCGGCGGGAGGTTCCTCCACTTCCGTTTTCTCGGTGATTTATTAATAAAGCCGAGGAAAGTGGAAGCGCTTTTTCAGACCGCGCTGTGACCGCTTTTTCGTTTCGCTAGAAATGAACGCACGCGTTGTTACAACCATACTATCCACAACGAAGATAATATTAGACGGTAATACAATGGAGAGTTTCGATTATGCTAGCTAAACAGAGCTACGAGAATGTTCGGATAATAGAACAGTTACTTACTTGAACAGAGAATCGTTTTGCACGTGTATCAACTTGGATTAAACGGATTGCATATGTAAAAAGCATTTATATAATAGATAATTCGGATATTGGAGGACCTGGTAATCGATGTTCCACTGTACATGCAATTACGACCCTCTGAACTTTGTCTATTTATAGTACACCCGGATCAGCAAGACAGACGGTTTAATGAAATTTAATATTTAAAATCTTGATTTTATTCGAAAGATACCGAACGCCCGGATAATTATACAGTATTCCGTTCTATGAATTATTATGGAACAATCAGAATTCAATTTCGTTCCATCACAAACACACAAGCGTTTCGACGCGGGGCGTCAATGAGGGAGCATCGGTGCACAATGGTTAAAAATACGATCTAATAATGAAGCTCTTCGCAGAGAGAATTAATATTTGGGCAGCCGGGTGAACTCTCGAACTAGATTTCAAAAATATAACAATTCAATTAATTTATTAATTTGACAAATTTCATTTACCAAATATCGCCGGAGCTTAACAAAGGATTATCCGGACTTATATTTAGATATTTAGATTTACATTTGCGTTTAATTGATAAATTAGAATAGAGTAACGGCGATCGCGACAGTCAATTTACGTTTTAACCCTTTGCGGTCGACTCTAAGGCGCCGCTAAAAATGATCACGTCACAAAGGACAAAGGAATTAATTTTGATTTGAAGACTTCGCGTCTCGTACAATTTGCGAATTGTATAAATAAAATAAACAATCGCCGAATATCTTGGGGTTCATTTCTACCTCTAATATGAATTTCTACATTAAATATCATCCCTTGTAAATCGTGTAAAATGGCAACATTTTAAATTTAGAGTTAACCCTTTGCACTCGAAGCCATATCAACCCTGAATTCAAAATTGTTTTTCTGACTCGCTGTATTTCCATTTTCTGTGACTTACGTGCGACAATTAGGCTTTTAACAGATTTTAAAGTATAAATAAATTCGATGTTATAATTATTTAGGAACGTTATTTAACAATAACGTTTCAAAATAATTTCAATCAAATTTACTTGTATTCAAAAAATTGTTATCAGCTGTTAACTGAGGCACATAACGTAATAGTTCCATAACGTATAAAATGTTAATATCAACTTGCTCGGATCCAGAAAAATTAGCCTGATTCGAAACTGGCGGATAGGGACGCGGCCGATCGGCGGCGGACGGGGAAATGTATTTTCAGTGTAACTTTCAAGAGAAAACGCGAAGGGTTTCGTGGTAAACAGAGAAATGGCTATGTGGGCGGGAACGTCACGGTACGCACACGTCAAATCAGATAATCTTTCCGCCTCGTCCGCGAGCAGAACGGAGTATGGTATACGCGACGAGTCACGAAGGGGAGGCCTCGCAGGAACGTAGATGGCATTCCTCTAATTTGTCGGCTCGACTTTGTCGGCTAATCAATCGGGTTCGTGATTACCATGCGCCTCGAGCGTTAACCGCGACGAGGAGCTTCCTCGGCTTCCATGCGGCGTCGATCTACGAGCCGTCGTAGGCGGAAAGCGTACGTGTGTGGCTCGCGGCACACGTGTGCACTCGACAGGACAGTGGTATCGATAACCCGCGGCCAACCGAACGGTCACGAACAATTACGCTCGTATCTGCTCGCGGAAAAACATTTATTGCCTCTTACCGGGATCCGATGGGAGCGGCTGATTGCATACAAAGCGACCGTGGTTTCGTAAGTATTTTATCTCGCCGCGACATGCGCGACGTCAATCGACGAGTACTCCTCCTCTCGAATTTATTAGCCGGTTCCGAAAGCTCGTCTCGTTTCCAGTGATTAACGAAACACCGTGCGAACTTCTCGCAACCGCGAGCATAGAGAGAAATTGGACCGCATCGGCTAGGGTACACGCGGTAGTAAAAATAGGAGAAACGTATTGATTTCTGTTAATACAGAGCTTTCCTTGTGTCCTATAATACCGTTCCTATAAATGCGCATAGATCCGCAGTCTGCGTATTATTAATTAATAATCCGATGAATATCTCGTCGCAGATTTTAACATTTGAATTTCATTAGCTTATTTTGAGTGCCGTCTTTTTAGGGGAGACGATAGACGACGCGGCGTTATGGCGAACGAAATAATATCAGGACGTTCTAAATACTTTCGAAATGTCTAACAATTCCATCGACTCATGAATTAGGCATCAATTTATTCGAAGCACATCGCGTCATGAATTTATGGTCTCCAGTCATTGTTCTCCGCTGCCGCTTCGTTTTCCGATGCGATAGACGGCGCACACTAATTTCTAACACAGCCTAATGGGTCCGTCGTTGTCGCCGCGGCTGCTGTTACGATTCTCGTTATTAAATTTATCTGCTGTAATAGCCGGGCTCGGCGAGCATGATCTCGCTGGAAAATGCCGGTGTATAAATCGCGGCGGCTATGTATCATAATTAAAAGCCGATTAAACGCGTTTCAACGGCTGCGCAGAGCCGGGCGGCGAACGATTTGTGCTTCCCACGGGCACACCTACGCGAGCGACATTGTGTACGGACATTCACGCGGCCTGCTGGCAGGCAGAAGCACGTATCGCCGCCTTCATTTCACGCATAATTGGAAGCATGTCCCATTTAACGTCGAGGACGCCCGCCGCTCCTCGACCTCGGGCTTCCTCCCAAGATAGCACCCGTTTAGCCGTGTCCCATTCGATTATGTTAGTTAAGGCTCCGTTTAATGTCCTCGCGAGACACCATAGTTAAACCGACGGAATTATCGCACGTTCTTCCGACACGTGACACCTTCTCAACGTTTCTATTTGATTCAATTAACTCTTCGCAATGGACGCCGTTTCAACCCTTTGCACTCGACCCCGCTTAAAATTGTTTAATAACGTTTCCAAATAATTATAACATCGAATTTATTTATGCTTTAAAATCTGTTAAAAGCCTAATTGTCGCATGTAAGTCACAGAAAATGGAAATACAGCGAGTCAGAAAAACAATTTTGAATTCAGGGTTGATATGGCTTCGAGTGCAAAGGGTTAACTCTAAATTTAAAATGTTGCCATTTTACACGATTTACAAGGGATGATATTTAATGTAGGAATTCATATTAGAGGTAGAAATTAACCCTAAGATATTCGGCGATTGTTTATTTTATTTATACAATTCGCAAATCGCACGAGACGCAGTCTTCAAATAAAAGTTAATTCCATTGTTCTCTGTTTTTTACTTGTATAAACAACTATCAAAGCGTACACCATATGATAAATAGGGAATTGGAAAGATCAATATTAACGAAACTGCTCTGAATTTCTGCCTGAAACATTAACACGGAACCGCGCCGGTCAAAGTGCCAGATTCCACGTCGTTAGTCGTGAAGATCGTTGAAATTATAAAGACACAATCTGTACTTGTGCTGCTACATTATTGATCGATACTTCGCCAGCCCAGAAATCTTCTCGCTTGTTACAGAACCTAGCCAAAATTACTCTGTCGCGAAAACTTATTCGTTTTCAAAAGCTTGAAGCTGTCAAGACCTGTCTTCGTATTAATAACAATGCATTTTTCAGTCTTTCCACATTGTCCCGCAAGAATTGTCTCCAAAAAATAGACATTGAAAGATCTATCGATGAAACGAATCCAAAAACCTATTCGTCTTCAAAAGCTTGAAGCTGTCAAAACCAGATTTCGTATTAATAACAATGCATTTTTCAATCTTTCCACATTGTCCTGCAAGAATTGTCTCCAAAAAATAGATATTGAAAGATCTACCAATGAAACGAATCCAAAAACCTATTCGTCTTCAAAACCTTGAAGTTGTCAAGACCATTCTTCGTATTAATAACAATGCATTTTTATCCGCATTGTCCCGCAAGGATTGTCTCCAAAAAATAGACATTGAAAGATCTACCAATGAAACGAATCCAAAAACCTATTCGTCTTCAAAAGCTTGAAGTTGTCAAGACCAGTCTTCGTATTAATAACAATGCATTTTTCAGTCTTCCCACATTGTCCCACAAGGATTGTCTCCAAAAAATAGATATTGAAAGATCTACCGATGGAACGAATCCAAAAACTTATTCGTCTTCAAAACCTTGAAGTTGTCAAGACCAGTCTTCGTATTAATAACAATGCATTTTTCAGTCTTCCCACATTGTCCCACAAGGATTGTCTCCAAAAAATAGATATTGAAAGATCTACCAATGAAACGAATCCAAACACCTATTCGTCTTCAAAAGCTTGAAATTGTCAAGACCAGATTTCGTATTAATAACAATGCATTTTTATCCGCATTGTCCCGCAAAGATTGTCTTCAAAAAATAGACATTGAAAGATCTACCAATGAAACGAATCCAAAAAGCTATTCGTCTTCAAAAGCTCGAAGTTGTCAAGACCAGATTTCGTATTAATAACAATGCATTTTTCAGTCTTCCCACATTGTCCCGCAAGAATTGTCTCCAAAAAATAGACATTGAAAGATCTACCAATGAAACGAATCCAAAAACCTATTCGTCTTCAAAAGCTTGAAGTTGTCAAGACCATTCTTCGTATTAATAACAATGCATTTTTATCCGCATTGTCCCGCAAGGATTGTCTCCAAAAAATAAAGACATTGAAAGATCTACCGATGAAACGAATCCACCGATTACACAGTTTCCCTTAACGCGGTTCCATAAAAGATTGCCGAAACGTGAATGAGCAGCGAAACGTTTCCATCAGGCGATACGCTAAAATATTCATCTTCTTTCGCCGCAGCTGGTGTTCATTCAATACCACTTGCCATTGATTCACGAAGGCCGGCCGTCTAATAGCAACAATTTGTTGCAACGGTAATGGAGCGGCAACAACCCCGCGTTTAAGCTCGCGCAACCCTTTCGAGCGAATGCGGTGGGCTGTCCGGTTTCCTGTCGTGATGAACCGTCGCGTCGCGCAGCTTGCAATTACGCGGCCGGCAATTCGGCGTGTGCAGAACGGCTAATGCCGGGTTGCGACAGGAAAGGGGGCTTTTCGGTCCGCGGACAGGTACGCGGCGCCACCTACTCGCCGGCTGCAATTTGTCCTGCGGGAGGGTTAGGCCACGGGGGTTAGGGCCGGTTAATCCATTACGCGGAGCGCGCGCCGTCTCGGTTTTCACGACGCCCACCAATTTGCTAACCATCGATTTCTGCTTTCCGCCGTTTCACCTTCGCGCACGCACCCCTTCTGGGCCTGCTCCGCGAGCTACGCCGCCAATCGCGAATTTCTGGACCCTCCTTTCCACCCTGCCTCCGCCGTTCATCCCCTGCGCCCCTCTACCGGCCTCTCTCCCTCCGGTGGCTGCTCGTAACGGGGCTGCTATCTTTAGAAACGCAGGCGCAGCATCGTGTCCCTTTTTGACGGAACGTAGACCCCGCGGCTTGTCAGACCGCTACGTCTCTCTTTTCCTCGTTGATGAATTCGAATGTCTCGAGGCTGAAGGGAACCCGTGTTCTTCATAGAACCGGGGTCGGCGAGCCTCCGACTCCGGGAATCGAGGATCGCTGGCCCTCCCGACGGAATATCAAATAGCGCTGCTCTATGTGCAGGCTTTTCGGTTAGGGACACCGAGCTGACCATGGGAATTCGGGCTCTGGCTTGCGGGGATGTTCGCGGGATTTTTTATGAAGAGCCGATCGTGTGTCTGTTGATGTAGCGAAGTCGTTCTTTTGTTGCGGGTGCTTTTTATTTTAGTTAGCGTATAATTATTTGTTAACGGCTATAGATTGACGAAGGCTAGCAATAGAGTATCGACAGAGTTGCTATGCAAAAGATAGTGATACTTTGAAAACGATCGATTAAAAATGATTAAACATATTTAGAAAAATAACAATTTAAATCTTCTGAGAATATGACAATACCTGAATTCTTTAGATTTTATTGAATCTGTTATATGATACTATTTGAAATCAATATTTCCATTTTGCGAGAAATAATAAAAATACAAAATTACCTAGGATATATTTATTCATCCTAGAATAAAGTTGACAATTCATTTTTCAACAAATATTTAATGTTACAATTTCAGACTAATGTTGCGAAAATAGTTGTAATTCGTACAAACATTTGACTGATTTTTTACGGTTCACAGATCTTTGTACTTGTTTAAACTATTATTTTCGTTATCGCCAGCTGTCAAATTGTTATTTATAGAGGCTTCGCACCCAGAAATATATTTGAAGAATTCTGTTGCTCTTTAATATCTCCTTTAACTTCCGACATGACGTTTCGTTGTAAATCACCGGGGCGCACAAACGCTAGCTAGCGAAGAAAAAGAAGTGCTCGAAAGCATGGAGGCGGAAGAGGACCGCGAGGACAAATTGTCGGAGGGTGGCAAAAAGGAAGAAGAATGGAAGAAAAAAGTAAAAACGAGTCATCGAACATATACCACTGTCGAAAAGTTCGAGGCCACGTGTCGTTCTTTGCGAGCCGCTAAAAAGCTGTTAGAATTACAAGATAGCGAGATAATTGTTGATTCTTTATAGAAAGATTAAGTGGAGATATAAAACGCTTCGTATCTGTCATTAAATACCATTTTCCGTCGCGTCTGTGCATTGCTGTCTGTTTCTACTTAAAACAATCTCCGGAAATAGCTATTTTTCGCTGTACTGTTGGAAAATCTATACTCGCACTCTTGCTTTAATATAATTATAAATAATATTTCCGTTATGCAATAGATTAGCAGGGTTTTATATATGAAATTAAGATCTTCGCGTAAACAATTTATTCTGAAATAGAGACTTCAACCTCTGTCATAAATAAATTCTTAATTATCCGATAGATAAATGATAAAACGTGCTAACTATTTTTAAATTGCTAGAAAAATGCAATAAAATGACAATCATATTCATCTCTCATTGAAAGTTATTTAAACATTTATATTTAGCATTAAATGAAATAATAACGATAACGAATGAAGTATAACAAAATTTACAGTGACGTAATAAATAAATCTAAGAATTCAATATTTACAAGATTCAGTTTGCATTTTGCCAATTTTACAACTACTCCCACAAATTCAATTTTTGTCTTCTGTTTATAATTTTCATCTTT
>CM052160.1:13100400-13113608 GCA_028455555.1 Augochlorella aurata | reverse complement strand
TAACTCTAAAATTGATCATTTTGATGAAAGTTGTAAGGTTGCAGAGTCGTAGGCTTCACGCAATTTTGATTGCATTTTAGAAATCATTCTTTTACCATAAAAGCATTCTTGTCGCTTCGATAAGTCTAATTGGATATTTGGAAATCGATCATGCGATCGACGGTAGTGCATTTTGCGTTAATGGAACTAGAAAATTTGCATTTAACATAGGAAATACACGTAAACATTGTAGGCTTGCGTGAAGAAATCATTCTTTTACCATAAAAGCATTCTTGTCGCTTCGATAATCCTAATTGGATATTTGGAAACCGATCATTCGATTGGCGATAATGCATTTTGCGTTAATGGAACTAAAAAATTTGCATTTAACATAGGAAATACACGTAAGCATTGTAGGCTTGCGTGAAGAAATCATTCTTTTTCCATAAAAGCATTCTTGTCGCTTCGATAAGCCTAATTGGATATTTGGAAATCGATCATTTGTTCAGCGGTAGTGCATTTTGCGTTAATGGAACTAGAAAATTTGCATTTGACATAGGAAATACTGTGGTATCAATTTTGTATTTCAAGCATCCTAGTGTTCAATCATTCTAGAATTCAATTTGTTCGAACGGATTATTATGAAATATGAATTTCGAAATCTGGGTAAGAATTAGTGTCACATGTATGCGACCAACGCGGCGCCGAATGTGTTAGGCGCAATAATTATCGCTTGACTTCTCTGCGTCTAGAGTTTTAAGAAATGATAAAGGTATGGAAGAAATGACAGGTCAATCAGGTATTATTTCATGACGACACGTGTGTACTATATCTTTCAATGTATTGAGTTGTTCTCAGTGTTGGTAAACAGTTTGATTGCTCTGTATGATTGATAATCGCGCTCATAACAAGCAAGATTTACAGAATGTCGACTAATCAGAAGCGACTATGTTCTTTTGACTCTTATTGCTTACTTATTTTTATCTTTATCGGCTCATGCTATTAGAAGTATGATAAACAGGGCGTGGCACATGGACGAGCATACCTAAATAACTGTTCTTATACAGTTGAACTCTGTTTATACCAATTTAATTTATACGGAATCTGTTATATATCTTAAAAGTGCCCTATTTATTTTAAAATCCAGATATTTAAGGATGTTTTAATAAATTTAAAAATCTCAGTATCTGATAACACGGTAGTATATTGTTTATCTGTTTCTAAGGGTTATTGCTAGAGGCTTTGCTGAAATGCAACTGCATATAACATCGAAATATAAACATTAAAATAGCTAGCTCGATGTTTTTGGAAAATGCACTTAGGCCACTTTCAAAATGAACGGCTCATTTGTATGAAGGCTATTTATATAAAGTCTACTTATACGAACGCTATTTATGCGAACTCAGTATATATAAACTAACTTTTAGCAAAGCCTGATTGACCAGATCCTCTGATACGAATGCGAGCTCCTATTAACGACTAATCATAGTGATGCGACAGATGAGACAGATGTCTCGCAACAATCAATCTCGCGACAGATTCGCATAAACGGAGTTTTAGCGTATCTATAAAAACCAGAGCAAAATGATAGGAAAAATTGCATTGCTTTTGTGGCGAATTTTTCCATTGCTCCAAAAGCATGGAACCATTCGTCTACGTTTCTAGTCCGCTATATCGCGTTCACGTGACATCCTCGCATGTTCCAGTTCTTCGAGAAGTTAGAGCGATATTCTAGATCTGAATAGCGTCTTTGGAGATTCCGAGTGACGGACGCTTCAATGAGCCCATTGAAAGCGCCGTTTCCCTTGAATCATTGTTCTGAATGGAGACCAATGGAACACATAGACGCCTCGCTGAGCGCGCATAGACATCTCGATCCGACTTGTCGATAATCCATTAGGAGCCGATAGACCAAAATGTTAATAGATAATATCGCGAACGGGAAGCGGAGCGCGAGAATTCACGAATTCCATCCGCGGACTAAGTTATATACCGGCGTAGATAATTCAATTACGCGCGGCGCGAACGAGATTCGAGCTCGTTAATTTATCGCCAGAATTCGGAACCGTTCGCGTAATGGGGGCTAATTAAAAGCGAAGAGCGGAAGCAACGATGAATAAATCGAGTTCGAGCCGCTCAATAGCCGATTACATATTTCAAACGTCTCTGCCACGTACCGGATGTAACAAATTCGATTTGAACATCGCGCGCCCTACTTTCGCCGGAAAATGAAATCCCCTTCAATCAAGAGCCACTAAATGTCAGCCTGGGTGTTATGTCGCGTTAAGATCCGATCCAAACTGGTACCTGTTTAACGGGGTCACGTGTGTGTGCCGATAGACGTTCGACGTTCCCGCAGAATTTAATCGAACCAACACAATGCATTATGCAGTCGGCCACCTCGGATTACCGGTATTTAGAAATCGCAAGCATCTAACCGAACGAGTCTTCCGCTGATTCGCAGATGGAAAATGGAGATTAAGGCGAACGGAACTCGATTTATTCAAAATTCCTTGCATGCTTCTTTGGAAATCGACTTTGATCTTTTCATCGAAGATGACACGAAAATATCAGATGATTATAACCCTTTTCATTCTAAAGAGCCATTTTAATTCTAAATCCAAGATAGTCTGTCCTGCACTGTTTCCATTTGATACGTGTTAGTGCAGTTTATGTGTGTAATATCGAATTTTGCAACTTACACGATAGTTACCCTTCTAACAGGCTCTTATATATAAGCAAATTATATTAGGAAAAATTAACTAAATTGTGTCCAGGTGTTACTTGAATATTTTGTACAAATATTGATGTTGACATTATTCGATGAAATATTTTTATTTTTCTAACACATTGCCGGCCGCTGTCACGCTGGCGTGACTTTCGCTCGCCAACAGTTATCGGCCGGCGTCACGTACGCGTGACACCGGCTCAGCGCAGCGTCGATGTTTCCATTATGCTTTCCACTATACGCTAAAAGTATGATTTATGACAAATATGAACAGCCGAGGCACGCAACAGTTAAAGAATAGTCGAACTGTCGAAATGATCAAGGAATTTCTGTTTCACTATCGTTTCTTCCGAATCACATTTCTGCTTCCGAAATTTCTCGATGCTCGGATCGTACGGAGCATTGAAAAATTGTCGGCAGGTATAAGCGACGCAGAAGTTTCGACAGGAAATTAACGAATCCTTATCGTCCAGGGTTCGGCGTGCCCCTCGGCCTCTACGGAGCCTGGTTACCGATGCGGATGTACGGCAGCGGCGGGACTTCCGGTGTGTCGATGTTGCCAGCGCACACCTCGGCCAGCTACCCGTCTCACCAGGAGCTTTATCAGAACCGATTGTCACAGCATCTCGGCCCGGGAGCTAATCATCTCCAAGGCGCAGCTTATCCGACCGGTTGTCAGCGTACCCCAAATCATCGTTGTTCGACGAGCTTCACGGACAGCGAGGACGACGGCAGCATCGACTCGCCAGCTTCGCCTGCCCATGATCTCTCGAAATCGCGACACGGTAAGCCTCTCGACAATGCACGCGTTCTCTTCTTTTTCGCTCTGGCCGGAATCTACCTGCCTCTCGAGCCGTCGACGGCGCTCGCTTGTGGGCAGCGATGGGCGTTCGAACCCATTCGAATCGTCTGAATCCATGCGGGCTTTTGCGGTTGATAATGCTGTATTTCCAAATGAAATGCGAAAATAAAGCGACTTAGGCGCAGCATAAATAGAGTCGTTTCTTATTCATCGTGTAGATTTTTATTCTAAGAACATCGCTGTAGAGGATTCCTTCCGATTATCTTCTTATTGATAATATCATGACGCTACGTACATTTGTTTATTATTAAACACGTTCTATTGTTAGGATCTTGGAGTGAGTCGGGCAATTTATGTTGACATGTTCATTGATCGTATGTGGGTGACGATTATTTTTTAATAGGTTATTAACAGTTTACCGACCGGTCATTTCCCTGACCCTGTTTCAGCTTAGACCTTCGCGCACAAATTATTATGTTATTATATTATATTACTTATATTTTCTTTTGCTTATAAAAATGTTAAATATAATATCATGTGATATAATAGTACAATCTAACACTTTTACCTCAATAATGGATAACAAATTATGGGTAAAAAGCCGATTTATAGGCTATCGGTCGGTAAAGTGTTAAATTCATTGTTTATTGGAATGTATGCGGACGAACTGAAACTGTTGGACAAACCATAGTGTTAGAATTTTTAGTTTCAGTTTTATTGATTAAATTGCTTCAATTTTGTGGACATTTTCGCAATTGATTTTTGGTAAATTGCAAGAAATCGGAATTCTTATTTAGTAAAAATTGTTCACTTGATGGCGCGAAAGTGATTTTGCTTCCATAAAGCAGCTTGCAAAATTTGATTCGATGTCAACGAAATAAACAATTAAAACTCAGTTGTTAACGTGGTAGTGAAAGCGCAACACTGACGATTGTCTAGACGAAGTCGATTTTGCAAATTTGATATTCCAGTTTTTCAAATCGGCGAGAAAAATTGATCGCCGCATTTGCGCGAACTGATACGTGTCTGTCATAAACGCGCGCGTCTCGTAATCAAATTATTAAATTAATTAAATCGATTGTAAGGATGTACAAAATATTTGTATCTCAATATGTGTAAATTCCTTGTCACTGTTTCAAGAAGAGACTTATCGATTGACACGTCCATTAATTACTGCCACCGCGCTGGCCTTTGGTCAGCGCTGGGGATAATTGAAACGATCATTCGCGTATCCTGTTAACGCTGACAGCCGTCAGACGTCAAGCTATAGCGCGCAGCTCGCGCATGCATCGAATATAGAATCAGCATCGGCAGTAAGTTAATAGCATATAAATAAATAGGTGTTCCGTGATCCCATTCTGGAAGATTACGACCAATTAAACGCTGCCTCGAGTGTCTCGAAAGACAGAAATTATCGCGCAATCCATCACCGATTGAAAATCGTCTAATTTCACAATTACATTTGGAAATAAATATAGAAAATTTGAATATAAAAAACGACGCAAGATTAAATAACATAAAAATTTTATTCAATAAATAAGCAGTTAATTTGTCAAGAAATGTGCAAACAATTCGCTTCCAATTCCGCGACGAAAAGGAAATTGGGGATAATTATTTATGTAAGATGTATCAACAGTATATAACAATTGGAAAATTGCAAAATATACAAATCTGGTATAATAATACGTTAAATTACATAAAATAATAAATTTTAACATAAAAATGTCGGGAAACTTTTCGAAAGTGATAATTCGGGGGTAATCGTTTACGAATAAAAATCTTTGGCAACGCATAATAATAGTAAAAATAGAAAATTCACAAATAAGGTACACTAATCGGTAGACGTTTATGCAAAATGAAACTTTTCTTCGTCCCCTGCAAGAAGCAGAAGCCGCGCAGATAATTCATTCTTTCTTGAATAATTTCCAGCGATCTGAAAATGGTAATTAATTTTAAAAACTCCGAATCTTCCCGCTGCTTTAAATTGCCCCTTCTCGTTTCCACCGTCTCGTTTTCCGTATAAAGTCCAGAATCTGCTGATCAGTTTCGAGGCTGATTTAAAGACGAAAAGTGAGAATAACGATACGCGCGTATGTCGTACGCGGATCGAAAAAAATCGCGATGGCCGTTTAAGGATTCCAGGAGCGTGTCCTCGACTACGATCGTAGTCGCCACGATCGAAGCCGGCAAAGGGCCCGAGATACACAGTAGCGTGCATAAATTACGCCTGTCCCAAAGTCGAATCCTCGCATGTTTGCACACTTCCACAGGTGGAATTCCGTGCTCGCGCGCGCCTCTCGTACGTGATACGGTACTCCGCGAATCCTGGCCGAATTTCAAACGCTCGGCGACCCTTCGCCGAAGAACCCTTCTTCCCCGAAAAGAAGAGCGACCGTCGAGAATCTCCTCGGCCGACATGATAATTCATCGGACACGTTTCTCGGCGTCTCGTTGATCGATATCTGAAAGCTGCGCATTTTTCGCGAAACTATTCCTTCTGCGATCGAGCCACGTATTTTTACCTGGACGATTCTCGTCTCACCTCTTCGTTTCTAGGTAACAGGAGAGGCAAATAATTGCAATTTTTCTATTACGTCAATGCAATTCAACGTGCGAAGGATTTTGTCTGCTGATTGCATAACAATTTGCGTGAACACAGAAACGATCTCACAAATTTTTAGGCACCTGAGTGTATATAAAAACAAAAGAAAAGAGGATAGAACGTGTTTGACAAAAATGCATTCTGCGATCGATGAATTTTTTGCAAATTGTTGCAGCACAATGTATCGCGAGAATTGAATAAAAGGCGCCTTTTATCTGCTGCTTGCATACAAATTTTTATTTTAAAATCTGCATTATGCTCACAAATTTCAGACACTCCATAGTCTATTTAAAAAGAGGAACATAGATAAGATATACATGAGAAAATCGCACTCGGTGTGGTGGATATAAATTATTCGCAAATCGTGTCAACACGATCTAATATAAAAATCGTTTAAACAATTAAGAGGCACTTTTTATCTGCCATTTGCATAAAAATTTCTATGAAAATGTACTCAGAATTTTCTGACACTTTAGATTACATTAACGCCTTATCGACGGGCTTATCGATGAAATTTGACGCTAAATGGCGTCATCCGTGGATAAGGTGTTAACAGAAAAACAAATCGAAAACGCAGCAAACATAAGACACACTCGTGTGCGCAAATCGTGCTGGCAGACTATAGCGTAAAAATCATCTAACCAGCTAAGAGGTTGATAAATTAGTAATCACGGGAGCAGGCGCGCGGCATCCGACATTTCGAGCACGCGATATCGTCGGACGGCCGCGGAAGAATCGCAGAATCCTCGATCATCGTGATCAATTGTAAATGGTCTCGTCGGAATGATAGTTGCGGCTATTCTAGGGAGCCGATCGCGGATGGAAAGTCGAAAACTCGCCGATCACGTATTTCCGAGGGCGGTGAGGCACGCGGGACGGGTCGACGAAGTCGCGCGCATTTATTCGTGGCCGATCACTTTTTATTGATGTACCGCCGACCGAGGCGATTTCGTATGCGCAACGAAATGGCTTCGAGGAATCTGTCATCGGTCATTTATGACGCACCGTGCCGAACCGGTGTGCCGATCGTTGCGACGAACACACGCCGATCGAGCTTGCCCTCTCTATTCTCGTCCCTGGACAGCCGAAAACGTTCCTGCGAACTGCTCGACGATCTGCCTAGTCCCGTCACACTCTGGATTATTTCATTTGCACGCTTTGTATTTGCGCTGGAGACGGAGACCTTCGCGATTCCGAATATCTGAACTCGACGGAATGGAACGAGCGAGCTGTGTGGCTTTCTGCAAAACAGCAACTTTGCTCTGGTATCATTTCAAAGCTTTTAGTTAGGTTTATGCTATTTACAGTGGGCGAGTAAAGTAATGGCACTCCTTTCGAAACGGTTCTATGTACTTTTTTACAAGCGGCCTAATAAATTTTTGGAGACGTTAGACTAGTTAAATAAATAATTACTAAAATACTTCTTGTTAATTTTGCTATTACTTTTTTATTGTTTTATATATATTATATATATTTTATGTATATATTGTTCTATTTTACATTGTTTAAACAGTGCATTTTATAGATCTCGGTAACTTAATGCGCATGTTAAATATTTCATCGAAATCGATTCGCGTGGTTATGAGTAATAAACAATTAAATATCGGTGCAATTGCAGTTTTGTCACGATTTTTGACACCTTCGTACGAAAACTGTAAGGAACCATAAATTTTGGTTACGCGTTAATTGATTTTGTATTATATCTGTTTAACAATTATTATATCTATTAACTTATTATTATCATATCTATAAACTATATAATATCTATAAACTATATAATATCTATAAACTATATTATATCCATAAACTATATAATATCTATAACCTATGTAATATCTATAAACTATATAATATCTATAAACTATATAATATCTATTAACTATAATATCTATTAGCAACAATTCGCATCTTCCGAAAAATGATCAAAGAAGAAACAAGCCTCGATTTGCCCCCTGTCCCTCGCACACGTGGCAGACGGACTTCATTTTCGCAGTTCCCGCTAAAGAAATTACTCTCATCAAATATGGAGGAAAAGTTTCTATCGAATTTCGTCACCGAATTTACCCACGGATCGTCGCTTAATTAATTGGATCGATAATGAATAATTCACCGAGCCGGTGCCACCTTTTCTTAGCTCGTTTTAAGTTCACTTAATGCCACGCCGCAACTACTATCGATCTGTCGAATCTAATGGTACCTATAAATGAGGAGGTAGGTTTTTTATAGTCCCGCTTGACAAATTAATAATCGCGTTATGTCAGGATCCCGTGTAACTTGATGGCCGACGTGGAACTATGTCAGAAATTGCCAAAGAGATTGAAGACTGAAAATTCCGTCGCAGACACACACGTTTCGTGAATGACACTCTCAACAATGGCTCAGCTGATGCGCCAATTAAACTGATTAATGCAGCTAGCCAGGAAGAGAATGGACGCGAACGAATCGATCGTGCTAAATGAAATTATTTAATAGAACTGGTTGCCTGATAGTGTGAATGGCAAATCGTGATCGCTGCCGAGGCGACGCGAGCTCGCGACGTATTTATACGATTGTCGATAAAGCTTAAGGAACGAAGTATACTTATCGAAGACGGAGTGATATATTTATCTATATTTATTGAAGCACGTTCCACAGAACGTCCTTTGAGATATCCTTTCTGTTATTTTTTATAGGCCAAGCAAATATTTCTGAAAACTCGAAGTATAGAAGCATGAGTGGTCGCTTTAAAGAAGATGCACGCGAATTAATTGTTGCTATAATCTACAGTGTAACAATTCGCTGCTTAGATCAATTACGTTAGAATGCATTTACAGATCCACAATTAATTAATTTGTTGTTATATGAGGAGAGCCGAATTTGTTAAAATGTTAAAAATGCCCTGTTAAAAATGTTAAAAATGCCCTAACTATGATTGTCTAGAAATATTAAAAGAGCGTCGTGCATTTATTATTATCCAAAATGATTAGGAATGTCGTGTCTCTATCAATATTAAAAATATCTCGTGTCAATTTTTGCACGCTTAAAAATATTTAAAACGTCTGGCGCCCATAGACGTCGACGTTGCTCTTTCAAATGTATGTCGCGGTTGGCGGATTAGTCGCAATTGGGGCAGAAGCTAAATTCTTTAAAGTGGAAGCTAATGAAGAGCTGAACTACTTTACGCTAAATATATGTATAGAAGGCAGGACCCAGTCTCGATCCAGGGTTCAGTCGCTTTAATCCGATTCCATCACTTTCTGCAAATTGAAATCAATCCGGGCGAAATCCATTTTCATTTGCAACTAAGATCTGCATTGTCGTTTGTCGAACCTAATTCAGGCTTACACCGTCACCTGAAAGCTTCGCTTGCATTTACACACGTTACACCAATATAACATATACCAAAGTATAAACTAACTAAATTCAAAATAAGTATGTTAAAATAATAGGTATATTAAAATAATAAAATCAATGCTAAAAAATCATAGTTTAAACGAAGTATGTTTCGAAAGGTGTACAGAGTTGAGTGGAGGCAATTAATCACTGTTGCACGAGCTTTTACATAAATTCACATTTTCAAGAATCTTGCATAGAAATAATTAGCAAAGTTTATGTTTCCTATGGACAATGCTAAGCAATTAAAAATGAAGTTGAAAGTGTAATAAACTCTGATTGCAATAAATATTTTATAGTATCGATAAAGACATCGACGATTTGAACATCAATAGATTTGACGTAAATTATGATCGAGCTGTATTCCAGCTTTCTGACGCGCGATTATGGTAAAAGACGACGGTAATTCGATCGTATCTTTGACCATATTATCCGTTCATTAAATCGCAACGCCGATTTAGTGGTAAAGTGACCAAATAACAGCTAGCCGTATCGATCGGAGGTTCACGTGACGTCAGACGCGAAACCGGCTGGAAGACAGTTAATAACACCGATTAAAATTTTATGTGACACGTGCAGAAATAGATACATTCATCGACTCGCGACACAGCAGGCGAAAAACCGACACGGTCTGCGAGAATTTCTCTGATCGTTCGATTTAACCTCTTTCTATCCGACGCAGACTACCGACTCATTCGCGGCGCTGTCATAGTCAAACGTCTCTAAACTAGCATCCTACTATAACACTGTTAATAAACATTTCCCGAATCAATCAAAAGAAATATGAATCGAATAAAAATTCCTGTCTATTCTATTAAAAATAATGTTACGAAATCCACCGCTCCACAAAATTATGGAAAATACAGATGACTCAATAAAAATACGATAAAACTGTGAAAAAAATCTCAGATCAACTTTTGAGACGTTATTCTAAAGAGTAGATTTCCTTCTATGAGATCGCAGTGAGATAGACGCGCAAAAAAATTTTTTCACCTCTGTAGAGACATTTGAATTCGACCAACTTCGTAGAAGCAACTTCAGCTCATCGATCCATGTTCATCCGACTAATACCGTGTTTTATCTTTTCTATAAAAACAACCAAGTTCAAGGATATGAAACTACAGACTTTACCCTTTAAAATGAGTACAAAAGGATTGATATAAAATTTGCTGGTGCAAAGTTACAGAGTTTCAAAGTTCGACAATTTTTTGGTCGTAATAGTTTCTATTATACATTAATCAGGTTGTATTAATCGCGTGTTTTCTGGTCCAAAAGTATTTTTATTGTATCTTTGGAAGCAGACTTCGATTAATCATCGACGAGCCATATTTGCATCGCGGTCGATCGAGGAGGCCGCTTTCAGCAAGGCCAGAAAGCCAATTCGGTTTCATAGAACGCGTTCGCCGCAAGATTTACCGTTTCCCGATTTTTTCGTATTCATTACCCCATCGAGAGAGCCCCACGGCGACCGACACGACAAGGGAGGATCGCCTAACTCGCTTTTCCCGAGAAGAACCGAAAATCCGACTGAAAAAAAAGCTGATGTCC
The DNA here is from genome assembly GCA_028455555.1 of Augochlorella aurata. Taxonomy (NCBI): domain Eukaryota; kingdom Metazoa; phylum Arthropoda; class Insecta; order Hymenoptera; family Halictidae; genus Augochlorella; species Augochlorella aurata. The sequence goes on along the minus strand of CM052160.1, from coordinate 13,102,577 downwards.
CCTCGTGTTCGTGGGATCGGTCTTGGACCCCTCGATTAATCGATATCGTTAATAGACCAACGAAATACGGGGTTCGTTCGGTCGCCGTGATTCGTGAAGACGGTTCCAGCAACGTTGATTAATGAACTTGTCTGGCGTTGATAACTGGTCCTTAATTGCGCCGCGGAGCTTTTCGAACACCTCGCGACGTCGCCGGTTCTTTCGGCGGCGCGTATCGATTTCTCGTTTGTTTCGCCGGCCCGTGAAAATGTAATCGCGGACTCGGCTTAATTTGACAGATAAAATTTGTCCGTCGCTTAATAAATATTTATTGAATTAAACCGCGCCGAGGTAACCCATATACGTCCGCGCGCGTGAATCGTTCATGTATTTATAATGGAGCAATCGACGGAACGTGACACGGATCTCCTGTCGGTGGACGGCAATTAGAAAACACGAGGACGACGACGATGCCCGGAAACTAGAGCGAAAAATTTTTAATTAAAGATTTCTACGATATCGCGGAACTTCATTCAGCGTCGCGCGCTCTTGAATAATTTCCCTCGGGACGGCGCTTTTTATTCATTGCGTTTCTAATATTAGGGAGATTATAAATATATGAATGTATAATTCCCCGTGTCCAAAACGTTCTTCCTATGACTTCGCTTGATAGAATCGAATGGGTAATTGATAACCCGGTATCGATTTCTTAAAACGTCTGTGCAATTTCCGTGTGAACGACGAGAACGCGCTGCTTGCGGTTCTAATTGTATTCTATTATTACACGGTGTTACTATACAGAATTTTGTGCAGAATGTCAAGTTATTCTTACGCCAAGACGAAAATAATTTGACCAGGAATCTTTAATATAGTTGTTTAAAAAACTAAAAGCGAAAGTGGTTCCGCGATGAGTATTTATTTATAGGGAAATCTAGAAACCCCATTTAACTCAACGCTCTAAAAATACTATTGCTTCTGAATACATATACAGCGTGTTCCAAAATTATGATACCATTCCTGAGGCTGTTTGAAGTAACTTTTTCCTTTACAAAAATTTTCTCCGAGCTATCGTTAACGAGTTATTGACCAAAAACAGCGGCCAATGAGAGGCGAGTACCGCTGACGCGAGGCGGCCGAGCCAATGAGCTGAACTGGGCTTCGTCCCCTCGTTGGCTGGGTGGCCTTGCGTTGGCCGAGCTCGCGCCTCATTGGCCACTGTTTTTCGCTAATAACTCGTCAACAAAGCCGCGGATTGCATTTTCGCTGAGGAAAAAGTTACTTCAAATGACCCGAGGAACCCCTCATTTCCTAGAGGTACCATAATTTTATAATACTCTGTATAATTATGAAATTTGCATTTGCTAAGATTGTTTATTCTTCTTTTCATCGTATAGATTTTTATGACCACGTCAATCTGATAAAATCAGAGACAAATTAATTAGGAAAAAATGGAGGATCGACAGAATTTTGAGCAACAATTAGAAAAGAATGTCATGTCAGCTGAACGAATGGAAATGAACAGCTGAATACGATCTCGCGGATAAAACGCCAGGACAAACTACCGCGGAAGTGTTAATATAGCAGCGACGGTTGTCGTGAACTGTGACAGCATTTCGTAACGCGATCCGAAAAAGACCTAAACGTCGAATACATCTGTTTCCATTTTTTTTCGAGAAATTCAACGGACGGGGATATATCAAGAAGACGTATAGGTCTGGATGGAACGCGCCATCCCGACGGGTGCAGGAACCGGATCGAACTCCAATTTGGCGAATGTCCAATCTTTCGGACAGCGGAAGTCGCGGGAAGAGCATCGATGATACATTGTACCGCATATTTCGCTAATAATCGCGACGGCGACGCGGACTGTTACGGCTTTCGCGTCGGCGAGCTTCCGACCGCGGAAAAAAACTTTGATCGCGTCGGCTTCACCAACTCGTCCAGCTATAAGAACCTGGTATAACCGAACGAACGTTCGGAAAAGAGTCAGAGCTGAGGACTCAGAGTCATCGTCCGAGAACTACACTTTAGAAAATACATGTGTCTACTTCGAACCGGTTGATCACGCCCGCCGCACAGTGTTTGCCGTTCAGAAGTTGTTGAACTTTTGCGAGAACTTGCAACGCGATGTTGGTCCTCTCAGCTGAATGTTTCATCGTTGCTTCGTGAAAAGTATGGTTCATGCTGACTATGCTGCA
>CM052160.1:12985397-13081540 GCA_028455555.1 Augochlorella aurata | reverse complement strand
CATCCAGGAGGGTCTGAGCTTACAGCTGTAACGCGAACTACACGCAAAGTGGATTATTCCTCTCTTGATGGGACAGCGAACGCGAAAGAACGTAATCTTACGCGGGGATTAAACTACAAAGCAACGGGCTTCGCGAAAAAGTGCAACGTCTCCTCGCGGAATATTGTGAACGGGAAGGGGCTCGACAGGCGAGGAAAAAACGTTGCGCTCATGACACCGCAAACGCGGCAAGTATTAAATAAACTCGGAAGTAATTTCCCGTCCGACAATCCGCAATATCAGTTTGCCTTTGGTTTATGTTATTACGAAAGTCCGTGGAACTTGATAAAACCCCGTAAGGAAAAGGCTGAGGCGGCGGCCGCGGGCGACTTCGCATTAAAAAATGTAAATTTTCGCGGCGATCGCGATCCCCGAACCGGGCGTAAAACGGGAAACGGTGCCAGATAACAATTACGTCGCGAATAAATCCCCTTATCTCGGCGGCGTTACAACGCCGTGAATGGCGTAGCGAGGGGAACGACAGCGTCCGTTCATAGACCTAATAACGCCGGCAAACAAAGTCCGCGAGAAGAAAACGTTTCGGAGCGTGTTCGCATTAGTCACGGAGAACGAATTATTAATACGGTTGGTGCATTTGAAAGACAGATGGATAATTCTCCTGGTAGCAGCGTCCTGAACATTTATGGAGACTCTCTCCACCCTCCTTCCATTCGCTGCTCTTTCCACCCCTTACCCACTCTCCCACCGTCTCTCTCTCTCTCTCTCTTTCTCTCACCGGGTCTCTTCAGCTCCCTTCCCCTTTTCATTTTGAAATTTTCATCCTCTATAAGCTCGCCGAGGAAACTTACGCTTTTCGAGTACGGAACTCTCGTTAGAGAGATCGACGAATGGATCAGAGCACCGAAACGGAACGGAGTTATGAACCGATCGAGGATCACCCTCGGCCTTATTATTTATTCACTATCGGCGCATATATCTGTACGCTGCCTGCGCCTGAATATTTTACAGAAAACCATGCCGGTGTCGGCGCGTTTCACCGTTACCCACGGTGCCTCGCGGATCCCGCGTTGACGATCGGACGAATCGTAAAATCGATTCGATTCGTGGCAAAGAGAGCGAGAGGAAGGGGCAGGGGGGAGAGAGCGAGGGAGAGCCAGAGTCGAAGGCGTTGAAGGAGACCCTTTTACCGGATTGGCAAAACCACGATCGCTACTGAAAGAAAAGTACACCGAGGCCGGCGCTCTAGCCCCCCCCCCCCTCCCACACCCTTCCGCGAGCCGTGCAACCCCCTATCCGCGCCGATTCCATCCAGCCAGACCACCCTCGGGGTTGTTACACAGACTTCTTTGGGCTGCCGTGACCCGTCGAATCAACCTTCTTAATTAACGAACGATTTTTGCGTCGGAAACGAATGAAAGGAGCCCGGCCAGCTCCGGAGCTAGACGTTATGAAAACGGCCGAAAGGATCGGCTCCCGTCTAACTTCTGCTTAATCTTATAGATTATCCAGCCGACGGGCCTCCTTTAAATAAGCAACCGGACGGATTCGGTTTGCTACGCCTCCTCGATCAATCGCCGTTCCGCGTTTCTGATTTTCTACCGACGATAGGAACCTGTTAGACCGATCCAACTTTCCGACGAATGCCGGTTGTTTTATATCTGCGATTTCAGCGATCAGCCTTCCGCCCTTGAAACTAGTTTATTTTTTTTCGCAGCTGCGTGGATTTGCGGTTGTTTGTTGCTAATAAATTCCTACGCCGGGCAGAAAATTTATTAGATGGCAACTTTTGTTTAAATGTTTAAATATTATGGGTGAAATTTAAATTAAATTTAAGAGATTCAAATGACTATTTAGTAGATTATGTTCCATACCTTTGAAACGAATCTGATATTATAGGGCAGGGGGTTAACTGCAAAGGGAAGGCAGCTGTTCGGAATTCATTTTGTGGTCTGAAATGTTTGCGAATTTATTGTAGATGAAATTAACCCCGCAGAACAAATCTCAATATTTAACATCAGAATTATACAACTTATTCCAACGGGTGCGATTAAATAATTTGTTTATGCGAGTAAGGAAGAATTAGATCAAGATTAGATCAGTTCAATTTTTGTATTATTTAAATGTTTGGTACATAAGCTAGCAAGACTATATCCCTTCGTGCAATATAGAATTTTGTTATTTATAAAGATCGAGGTCGCGTAAAGGTGTATTAATAGCTATTGTATTTTTCCTAGCACACAAAAATTGAAAATCCGGTCACAGCTATAATTTAATTGCTAACGAAAAGGCTGCAAAAGCTAAAACAGATTACATAACGATTTTACCATAATAATCAAATTGCTTGGCTTTGTCACAAAGGGACTGCGGATTTTATGCGTTTATGGTAAAACTGCTTGGCCAAGATTTTAAAGAGAAGGAAGCGTGAAAGCATAGAGGAGTATCGATACACTGTTCCCGACCTACTATAATTACATCAAACAAAGGAAAATGTTCCTAAAAGTTTCCGATTCTTGCAACAAAAGCAGAGGATTTCTTATTTTACAGAAAGATCCACAGTCTAGAAATGTGCAAAACCCTCGATGTTTGATTAGATTCCGGCACGTGTACAATTTCCATCGAAGAACGTCTTCATACACGAGAAGTTTTCCAGTGATTACATCGTCTTATACATACGAGTCGGTACACATCCGTGTGTATCCCCAGCGAAAGCATCGTCCGCCTAACTTCTGCTTAATCCAGCAGCCTATCCATTCGGCGAGGCTTCTTTAAATAAGCAACCGGACGGATTCGTTCTCCCCCACCGTTGCAGCAGCAGGCTCTCCAATCAATTGCAAGGAAATCGCGGCTTGTTGCATCCTCCGGTCTCCCGGTGATTAAAACGCGATATTCGCTGGCTGGCGGAAAAGTTTCCGCGAGTCTTAAAATATCGCCGTAGATATATTTCCCTTTTCTTTCCTCCGCTCCCCTCCCCGTCACCCACCCTACCCACCCTCTCTTTCTCGCTTCTTCTCTTCCGACCCGGGAGGATCGCTATGAATCACGGCCGCGTTCCGCTTCAGCGTTTTCATCGAGGACATCCATCCTCGTCAACGGGACGAAAACCGCGCCGCCCCTGCGCACAATTATCGAAATTCCCTGCGCAATTTTTTAAAAAACCAGTTCGACCCCTCGCCGTGTAGCCGGGCTCGGTGACGGCGGAGCAAGTATCCTCGTCCCCATCCATCATCATTATCCGTCATCTGGGAAATCCTAGTCGCAGCGTCGCTCTCGGCGTCGCGAACACGCGCGGCGCGTAACACAGCGAGCACGCTCCGGTGGTCCGGGGTTTGCGAGCCGGCCGCCGGAAGATTTTCAATCGAGCCAACATTCCATCATCCTCAAACGCATCCCGACCAAACGGTCTGCAGGTGTGGACATCGGCTACGAGTAAAACGGTTGCTCCTCTCTCCTTCAACCTCATTGTTCCGACCTCCTCTCCCCCCCCTCCTCAGCCTGCCGCCGTGCCCCGCTCTTCCGGCAGCCGCCTCTTTTCTACCCTCGAACCTCCCTCTCGGTCTGTTCACCGAGTGGCCCCTCTGCTCCTCTCTGTCTCGCATCGAAAGTGGACACATGCTTGGCCCTAGTCACCGTCCCTACGAATTCCAGGGATCAATGCGTCGGTGCACCAAAACGCCTGCGCCACCCCCTTCAACCCCACCACACCCACGCCGCTAAGCGGAGGAGCAGCAACGGCAACGGCAGCAGCACCACCAGCAGCAGCAGCAGCAGCAGCACCGCCAGAACCAGCAGCAGCGACAACGGCTGATGGTAGTGGTAATAGTGGCACAGCAGCACGTACAACTCCCCCCCCCCCCACACACACACACGAGGCAACCTCGTCGGCCGCGCAAATCCTAAAGTACGTAGACCCTACGGGCCTGCTGTCAGAGTACTAGTGCGTGCCGGCTGGTGGTGCCGCCGCGCCGGTGTTCCAAGTCGTGTGGCCGTAGAATCTTCTCCTCCGACCAAGGAGGCGAAACCCTCCACCTTCGCCCCCTATCCAATCCCATTCCCGTCCCGCGTGGAGGCAGAGAGCGAGACGGAGCGAGCTAGAGAGGAAGAGAGAGAGGGAGAGAAGAGAGAGAGAAAGAGATAAAGAGAACGAAAGAGAGGGAGAAAGAGAGAAGCGTAGTCGCGGGGTAGTTTGCACCCTCCTCGCAGCAGCGCCAGCTACTCCATCGGCTTCGTGGGAGCATGGGACGAGAGAGAGCCTCGAAGAGAGGGTGAAGGCGAGAGCGAGAGAGAGCGTGCGCAGGAAGGAGAAGGCGCTCCCCTCCTCGCGACGTGCGCGGCGCCCGAGCCTCGGAAATTCTGAATGCGGTGCGCGCCTGTGCAACTCGCGGGGGTGGCAAGGGACCGAAAATCGAGGTGAAAGGAAACTCCGCGGATCCGGCCTAAGGGTCTCTCCTAGGGCTGGTGCGTGTATCGGGTTCTAGCGAAAAATTCGTCCCGTGTGTCGTCGCCAGGTCCCTGGTCCGAGTAAAACCGCCTCTGTGTCTGAGCACAGCCGAGGCCTCGCCGATCAGCGGTCGTGTTCGCGCGCGCGAGATTCTCGTCGCTCGCGATTCGCTCGCGCCCCATCGCCGCGAGCCACCCCGTCGAGACGTTACACGCTCGCGAAGCGTAAACACGCATACGCGCACGCATACACGCAGCCACGCAGCCAGCTAGCCGACCAACCAGCTAGGCGGGCAAGGAGCCTACGCGGAGCAGGTACGTGTGGACGTCGTCGTCGTCGTCGTGATCGTCGTGTGCACCGCGCGGATCCGGTGGTGTTTCAGTGACACGTCACCGCAGGGAGTCAGGATATACGACGTATTATTCGACGACCGCTCGCGACCAGACGATACTAGACGATAATAGACGAGACGGGACGGGACGAGACACGGGGGTGGTTCTCTCTTGTTGTGTGCGCGGCGGCCCCCGCTTGACCCGAGCGAGACCGTAAGCAGCGGCAGCAGCAGCAGCAGCAGCAGCAGAGGTAGCAGCAGAGGTAGCAGAGGTAGCAGCAACAGCAGAGCTTCGTCTCGATGAACAACACCGAGGGATAGAGGACACTTACGCGAGAGCTCCGTAACTCGACGACTCGGCGGACTCGTTCGATCCGTGCTGGTGGTGGTGGTTTCTTCCTCGCGTGACACACTTTTGTCGCGAGAGAAGAGAAACTCTCGCCCTCTCGCTCTCTCCGCTGTCTCGCTTGTCCCTCTGTCTCCGTTTCTCTACGCGTGTCGTCTACCTCTTTCTCTCTCTCTTTTTATCTCTCTCTCTCTCTCTCATTCTCTTTCTATCTCTTTCTCTCTTTCCTCCGCAATCTGTCTCTCTCTCTCTCTGTTTCTTTCTATCTATCTCTGTCTTTCGCTCTATTCCTTTCTCGCTCACTCGTTCTATTCTTGAAGGAGGAGGGAACCGTCTTGGCGGACTGATTTATCCTGATATATCGCTCCCCCAGTGCGTGAACGCAAAGTGAGAGTTTACTGTGGTACCGTGAGTGTGCAGACGTGATCAGTGAAGAGTTATTGGTGTCTGAACTGAGAGGAGGCCTCTCGACCCGCGGAAGAGAAACACGGAGAGCACCCATCGGCCGAAGGCAGACCAGTCGCTGGCTCTGCTAGATCTCGCTCGCTCGACAGGCTAGTCAACGGCCCGTGATTCGTGTGCAAGCTCTCTCGGACCAGCCGGGATTCTCGCTTAAACGGCGACCGGGATTCGCGGAATACCGAGAATATAGGGGGTATCATGTATCCCCCGATTGCAGCCCTCCTTTGAGGGTCGAATCGACGATCTCGGTCGCGTCGGTTCCCTGTGTGTTCCGTTCCGTTCCCCGCGGTGTGTAATTGTGCACTGGAACTAGACCGAAGTCGCCCGCTCGAGGATCACCGACTTCGGCAGAAGAGGCTGGTCCCGCTGAGGACTAACCGTGTACCACATCCCCGCGCTGAAAGTGAGTCTCACGATCTGACGATTTTACGCTTTACCTCGCCCAGTTGCCACCTGAATCCACCTGAACCCTCCTGAATCCTCGATCCTCCCTCGGGTTCTCCTCGGGTCCTGCATGTCGACGGTTCCCTGTCGTTCGGGGCTTTGATCGCGCGAAACCGCTGGCATCGAAGGCGACGTCGAAGGCGCGTCTACGTCATCTGTTCTACCTGTACAGAGAGTGGTGTACGCGGTGACGTGGTGGTCGTCGCCTGGGTCCGTTGTTGTTTAGGAGCCTCGGCGTAGACGCACCTTCGGAGATCGATTGTTTACGCATCGATCGATCGGCGGCTGCAAACTGCGAGAACGCGATCGACGTCCGCCCGGCGGCTGCCCTCCGGAGGGTAGCACTCGGCGGCGACATTTCGTGCGTCCGTAGACCATGGGCATCGCTGGACGCGTTGCACGAGCCAGGTGAAGGGTTAAACGGTGCGCGTCCGAGACGAGCCGGGGAGATCGCGCGGGGTTAGAGGAAATCGTACGAGTACGGTATCGAAAAAGCGGCCAGTGAAACGAAGTTAAGCTGCGTCGTTTAATGGCGTTTCCGAGTAAGACGAAAGAAAGCCAATTTGCGCGTTTCACCGTCACTTTGTCGCTGCGCGGAATCCCGAAGGAAGTTTAGCTGTGTTGACTGGCCTACAGCGAATTCGATCAACAAAGCGAAACCTTATTCCGCGCGCGCCAGCGAGCCCCCCCCCCCCCCCCCCCCCCCGTGTCAGCGGATGATAATGCGTTTACCTGCGCGCCTCCGACGCCGTGCTGGCAGGGCTTTCGCGATCGCGCCGGCACTTTTTTTTCTGCACAATTATCCACGGAACATTTCAATCGCGATCGAGCCGAAGCTCCGCGAGTTTCTTGGTCTGTCCGCCGGCGAATCCGGCCGATCAATCACCCGGGCAATCCGGGCGTCGTGTTACGCGTAGAAGAAGGCGTACGATGACAAAGGTTGTTCCCGCCGAACGATGACTCACCGGCTGACGAATGAAATTCCGTTGTCAATCAAATCTATCCCACACGTAATTGGATAGCGCGCCCGGGGGCGTTTGTAAATTTATTGGTACCAAGACGACGTTCCAGAACCCGCTGGTTAGCGCACGCTTCTGCGAAATTGAAAATAACTGAAGCAAAGACGTTGCACGTTTATTTGTTCCGCAATTTTATGCTGTAAATTCGGAACGATGCGATTCTGTTTCTTAAATTCGTGAATTAAGTCCGTCTGTATGCGAAATTATCATTTCCCCCGTCAATTATAGCCGAGATTCGCACGAAGATCCACAGTCTGCTGACAATAATTTCATTTGCTTCAAATCTCCTTATCGATCTGACATATTCCAAATTAGAATCCCATTCGCGGAACGAGATTCTGCTCCATGCTCTCTCACAATACTTCCGATATCTTAATTACATTTTCACCTAAGCGCGTGTCTGATTTTAAACGGTCTGCCGGGACATCTGTCTACGCTGTCAGATTAATGTCCTGCCAAGACAGGTGTCACAACTCGTTAAATCAGCCGCAGTCCCCCTGCTGAAATGGAATTCCAGTCCAAGCAGCAGCAAATACCGTACTAATAAAATGAATTCAAAGACAAGTTCCAAACATTTGACTTCAAAATTGAAGTTCCATTCGACGATCCACCCTCGCGCAGGGGGACCGTCTCCACACCAGCCAATTCCCGAACGCCGATTTCATTGGCAGCGTTCGGAAAACGCGACTGCAAATTAAATCGAATCGGAAGATTAAGGGCGAAAATATAAACAGGGCGAGGGTCGCGAAAAAGGCGGAAGAATCGCACGCAAGATTATTGACCACCGAGAGTCCGTCCTACGTCGAACTCGTTGACACCATTCCTGAGCAGTGATATTTAATCTCGTTAAGGATCGTTTTGAATTTTTATAAGTGACCTTTCCGAACGGTATGCAAATGCGCGTCTCAATAAACCGCATCCGCTCGCGCGATATATTCCGTTTGACAGAGGCGCGAAGAGGGGCCGGCGAATGAGGACGGCGGGAGACGCGGAAGGTAGAACGAGCCGTAGACCGGCTAACTACATATCATTTTCTAAATGCAAATCTCGCGAATCGTCGAGCACGCATTTGCGAGTCGGCTTCGCGAGATAACGCGCTCATCGAATTTGTCGCGCGGTGATTTTCATCCTCGGCCGTTATTCAACAATTCGTTATTTATGCAAACTCCGTTGGATATTCAGGAGATCGCGCGAAAAGAATCCGTCCGTCCTGTCCCCCGTTGCACCCCCGTCAACCCTTGCGCCGCCGCCCCCTGCCCCGTGACCCGCCTGAAGAACAATGGTTACGCATCGCGAAGATTTATGTATCGCTCCGCGGGGATTCAATTCTCGGCGAGCATAGCCGCCTATTCGACCATTTCATTTAATCCCCGGCCGATTGTTACACGGAAATTGAATTACTCTATTTTTGCATGAACAATTCGCGATATACAGGCCGTTACTAAACTCTTTAATGCCCGAGCGGAACATCCTACCGTTAACGCTGATGAGAATTTGTCGCATCGGCGCGACAACGCGGACCCGCTCCCTTCGAATCATCCATATTAACAATCTCGCTGGCGCGCCAGGCTCAAGTGGATAACGCGATACCTAATGCAACACGGATAATTAATCGTTCCCGTGAAACACCAGCCGAAAGCAACTTATGGTTACGCGAGAGTGCAGAGTGTCGCACCTGTGACGAAAGCTGTGGCATCTGCTGGCACGTTCCCGGATTCTGCCGAGTTTTTACGAATGGCTCACGGATTAGATTATGCGGTGATAAACACCCGCGCACGTAACTGTGTCGACGCTTTCTTAATTAACATAGTTCACCAAAAGGAAGTTGCGAAATCCTACTCTATATTAGAGAATATATTTTACCAGTATAATTACGCCAATGGTAACGAAAGAAATTTGTATTTTCTTTTAGTAATTTTGGCATTTTACTTATGAATTTTGTTATTGTTTCCGAAGAAATATTCTTTTATTCAGCTTGTAATAATTTTCATAAATATTTTTCAGATTTTAGATATTCTTAAGTGACATAGTACAAGTTTTAGTTTAAAGCTTATTGAAGGAATAATTGAGTCACTCGATTTAATGCTACTGGATATTAGTGAATACTATATTACTAATATTGATGAATATTGTAGCATTAATTAAAAGTGGTACCTGTACCTCTAGAAAATGTTTTCAATTGTTTTAAATTAACACTTTTGTGCGTCACACTTCGATTAAATTGTTCCACTTACAGCGAGATAATCAATAGAGATAAAAATTACTGAAATACATGTCACTTTTCAAGTAGTCTCTCCATAATACCGCGTAAAGATCGGTTAATTTTGAAATATTTATTACTAGGAGCTCGCAGAGAGCTTACGAGATTCGATATCGTAGCGCACAAATCGCGCTGCCGATTTCAATGGAAGATACGAGCGCAGCGCATAACAAATGTCCTATCGAAAAATGTTCTAGCTATTTTATGAATTCGCGCTGAAATCAGTATCCTACAGCAATACCATGAATTCCCAGAATTCTCGACTCATTAAATTCATTTAAATTTCAATAACGTGTTTGAACAATTCCCATCTCGTTAATCATTCCCCGTCCAGGTAGAACGAAAAAAGTTTTGCGGAAAACGTGCAGCAGAAAAAACGTCGCTTCAAAGGAATTTCAAATTAAAATTGAATGAAATTTTTTTTGAAGGTCCCGTGGAAGTATCTCCGCGGATTCAGGTATAATAATGTTCGCCGCGATCAAGTTCGGACGGAGAATATCGGGACGGTCCGCGACAGATATAGAAATCTGTGTATTTATGAATCGCTTTGCACCGGCGTAATTCGGGAGACTCCTCGAAATTTCATTCAGTGAGGACGCTCTATTTCAAGGATCTCGCGAGATGTCAAGCGGGCGCATAAAGTTGTAGACTCGCGTGAACATTTCTAGGGGGATCCTTCTCCGGAATCTTCCGACGAACTAATAAAAAATTGATCCCCGCCCGCAGCTAGTCGCAGTTTCTTCTCAAACATAGGAAATGCATTACCGATCTCCTTTTCCTTTTTTTTGCAACCGCTCGGTTTATCAGGCAAACTTCCCCGTTTTTCTACCGGAGCTGATCGAACAAACCTATGAGTCTTACTTAAGCAATCTTGCTCGATTTGTACTTTATAGTGAGTTACGACTCGAACTGCTCGATACAGAAATACGCTCTTAGGAGGACAGTTATCTATCGCCTAAAACACTGTTCGAGGAAATCGCAAGACGCTCGAACATGATAATCGAGTTTTTAGTGCATCCTGGAGCACTCTAAGTATACTCTTACACGATCTCATTTGGAATTGAAACTATTTGAAGCAGCGACGTTACCGAGCGCATTAAAAGCAGTCTGTTATGAATGGATTGTAATCTGCTTTACTATATTATTTCGAATCCTCGTTATAATCGTATTTAATTGTTATTAATTTATGGCTCGATCTAATTTGGAAAATTCCAAATTTCATTCGGAAAATGGGAACACCGGTGTTAAGAGCGACTCTACTTCGACGGCTCAGAAAGTGTTCTTTTCTGCATGTTCGCGCCGTTCCGCGTTTTAAGTATATAATTCCAAAGTATTACGAAAGAAAGCATAAAAAGTCGCAATTTCGCAGGTTATAAAGCAGAAAGCCTCCCGTATACTTTATAACAGTGACGGGAACTTTATCCGTATTCCTGGCGGAACGACGTTTGCCGAATTGCTGGTCGCGTAACGCGAAAATCAATCATGCTCTGTACATAAAACTGCTTATATCTTCGATAAATGGCTCGTTCTCGTCAAAGCTAAATCACTATTTGCAAAGATTAACACTAAATTTTTACGAGCGGGACGATCGACGAGTTCTAAAGAAAAATCGAAATTATATATTCCAGAAACGTCCGAGATCAATCGTTTATCTCGATCTCTATTTCAACGGAGATACAGGCACGGGTATAATTTTTATAATTTCATAGAAAATTATATTTTCCAAGAAATATATATCTGAAGTTCGAGACGAGATCGCACTCGTTCCGAAGATCTCTGAAAACTCGTGTTTTCGGCGATCAAAGCGGAGGCGTTTTAACCGAACGGTGGACATTATTACGGCGCCGCGTGTTTTATGCATTTACGGTATTTCATAGCGATCGCGGTTGCGGAGAGAAGAACAGCGAGCACGGTGAAGCGGAACATTTTTATTGGACTTTAAGACAGCTTTCGTAATACGTTCGCGGTAATGAAAACCCTAATAAAGGAAACAAGTTTCTGTTCGACTCGTGTTCCCGCGGAGCAGTTTCTAACATTATGAATTTGCATAAAAAGCCACGGGCTAGTTATTACTTTTACGCCGGTCGTCCCGCGGCTTACGAGGACGGTGATTCTGTTCCGTGATAGAGCCGGGGCGTACCGTATGGAATAACATTTATCCGCGCCTCTGTTTTTCGAGCGATCTAATTTCCGTTTTAATTCGGTCTCGCGTTTTTCCCCGCGCACTACAAGAAATTTGATAGCTGCCGGCTAATCGATGATTAACCACGCGCCGACGACAAACAACGGCCGACGGGAACCGATTACCATATCAACGAACTCGTCTAATTTTCGACCGAGAACATACACGTCAGCCGCGGGGAAAGCCGATCGGAACGAGACGCGTCGCGCCGCCTCGCAATTTTCCATCCAGATTGCGAGTCCGACGATCGGCGTTTCCAGCCGAAGTTCGTTACAGATTCATTATCCGCAATGCGATTAATCGCGCTAAACAGGTTAAGTGCCTTATCGATCGGTCGCGATTCCTTCCTCCTTTTTTCCTTCTTCGCTTCGTCTTCTCTTCTCCTCTCCGGTCGCGCCGCCGCCGCCGATCTTTCTCCTCCTTTTCTCCCTTTTTTCGAGCTTCTTGTAAGCTGCTCCGAGGATGCTTCGAATGAAAATAGCGCGGCACTCGCGCCGCTGCCGCGCGATACGATTGAAACCATTGTGTTCCGTTTATTGTTGCGACGTCACAGTTACTTTCAACGATATTCAGACACTTCTCTTTCTGCCTTCGCGCGCTCGTTTGCCGGCGAACGAGGCCCCCGCCTTCGCGCGCGCGGCTCACTGAAGAATTAATCTTTTAGTTTGAATACGAAAGGGGCCTCGATTCCCGCGGCTCCGAGCAGCTGATCGTTTGCATACCGATCGCACGGACTCCCCTTTGTACGCGAGCTCACGCCGATTCGCCGGTTCGAGCTGCCGTCGATCCGCCGCTTAAGTCTCGCCGCGATTTTTAAGCGAGAACGTGCGAGCGCGAGAAGAGACGGGCGAACCTCTCGCGCAAATTTGTCAAACTCAAATAACCGTGAAGCCGTTGGAAAATTTGTGTCGAGACTGGAGCGATCGCGGGCTTGAAGACTCTCATTTACAAAGACCTCTCAAACCTTCCTCTACGACTTTTTCTCGCCACTTTATTCGACATCGAACGACGAGTGCGCCGTCGAGGATCGTCGCGATCTATTGTCACCAAGATGTCGCATAAATGCAACATTTTCTGGCGACAGTCGAGTGTTGCTCTTATAGCGCGACGCGTTTCGAAAACCGATATTTCCGGGAACAGTGTCGCGTAAACGGTTCTACCGACCACGCGCGACCCAGCGCGAACAGGCTGCCAGGGTAGATTCGCCGACGACTCGTTTACCCTCGGGCGCAATTATAAAAGCTCCGAGGACTCAAGGCCGCCGGGTCGCCATAAATTCACACCCTACGAGCACCGAGTAAGCCTTCTCTCCTCCGGACGTGCCATTGATCACGGCAGATAGGTAACTCGCACGGCTGAGGGGTTGCAGGCGGTTCGACGTCGGTTACGTTAATTCTACCAGGCGTCCCAGTTTTCCGCAAGTTGGTTCGCGGGCTGCCCTTACAGACCCTGTCAGGAAATTACGGACGTCGGAGTGTTGACAACCGATCCTTCTCTCGGCTCGCAGTTGCCACCCCTTCTTTTCTCCCGCGGCGACCTACCCCCCGCTCGCTTCCGTCCGGCCACGGATATCTCTCTGTTCGGCTCCCTTTTATTTCTCACCCCCCGGTGTCATTAGTCTTCGCGCTTCCCTCGACCCTTCGAGCGCCGTTGCGGCGCGAGCGAGCGCACGGGGGTGGTTCCCGGCAGATTGAAAGCAAATCAGATATTTATTAATACCCGATAGACGGCGCCCCGAAGTCTTAATTGTCCCGGCGAACCCCGAACGGGGCGAGAAGTTTACACGAGACGGGGGGACGCCGCCCCTATGGTGTGGATAACACCGGCATCCACCGTCGCAACCTCTCCGTTTTACGGGGGTGCTCCGAGCGACGAACGGGATTAAGAACTTGCGATGCTCAACGCCGCGCTGCGGCGACGCACTGTCAGCCCAGACATTTTCTCGGCGGGGTTATCGAGACGAACGCAAATTGAATTCATCGTCTGTCGCGAACTCGAGCGCAGACACGCTCCGATACTAATCAGCAGGCCGCCGATGTTTATGCAAACTTCCGGTCTCGTTACCGGCTACCTTTCTCTCGAGAGGCTCTGATTAAATGACTACGGAGGAATCGACAAAGTCTCGCGCAACGTCGACTTTGTTCCGTTGCGTTGATTGCTGGAGGTGATTAGGCGACTTTGTCGTACTTTTCTGCGGTAGCTGCGAGAAGCTGGAGTTCACCCTTGCGCGTATATAATGACCATAATATTCGTAGCTTAGCAATGGAAAATTTCCATTTTTTTCATGAAACGTTAATCGGTAGCGCACAAAAAATGTGAATCTTTCTTTATAAATTATTAAAAATTAGTAAAGCGAAAGTAAAAATAAAAATGAGTATCACAGTTGTGTACATAAGGGTTGAATAAGTCATTTGAGTCTGCAGTTGAGTATATCAGTGTCCTTAAATTCTTTTGTTCTTCTTTTCTAAATGTCAACCGCTCAATTTTTATTGCAAAAGCTCAGAGTTTAATAATCAAATATGCGTTCGTGCTTCGTATCGACCCTTTTCCTGTGAATTTTTAAAGACAGACAGATGGTAAATAACGTCCATGAGCATTGTAAAATTAATGGTATTTAACAATTTGTCACGTTTCGTTGTTAACACGAAGTCAAGGTCGTAAGACGAGATTCTTCATTACAGTTCTTATTGCATTGCGTTTCGTACGATATCAAAGGCTTATCGTGACTGACGTGATCGCGACGATTCGTGAGCCGTTTTAAAGATACTAATGGGACGCATAATTTATTAACTCTGCGGGCACGAATCCCTCCTCCTGAAGTACTTACTCGAAGGTCTAATTTATCGTCAATTATTTGTAACGAGTATACTTCTCGCAATCGATGCAGACAATTCTTATTTTGCATAAGGATATTTTTTATTTTGCATAAGGATATTTTCTATTTTGCATAACAAATATTTGTATCATTTAATTCATACTGCATTATTTCAATAAACTTCGTCAGCGTATTTAATACTATGCTAGAAAGTGTTAATTATTTTGTACACATTTGTATAAGCTTATAGGCACTTAACATTTTTAGCACATTGACTAAATGAAAAAGTATTAAACAACAACTTTTACCGCAATATCTCAAGAAAGTTTTTTATGTCATTTTAATCCACAGAGCGTCTTTCAAGTTCTTAACCCTTTGTACAACAATTTTTTTCACAATTACACTGGTTAACACTTGTCTGTGATAAAATTCTACGCGAAACAAATAATTGATATTTGCAGTTTGACGATCTTTATATCAATGTATAAACAATCGTGATAGAAGGATAGAATTTGATTTCGATTTTATTCAATGTTCCAAATTTTTTATAACGAATCTGACACGATATTGTAGGGCAAGAGGTTAACGTATCGACTAAATAAAAATTGCAGATAGTCGAAAAATAACTATTACATACATCGATGTCTACGAAGCCGAGGTCCTGCGAGACAATCCACAAATAATTTTGACCCCAGCGTTGGCTTCGGAACGGTAGTACCGGTCGGCAAACAAAGTCAACAGTCCACGAATACTATGTTTTCTCTCGCCGCGCTTGTGTGCGCACGTGTTAGCGCACACAATGAGCTTCCGCGGGCATTAGTATTCAGTATGGCCGACCGGAAATTGACTAAAAATTCTGATCTCCGAATAAACCTCACGTATTCTGCGTTTTCGGGTATATTGTTAGAGATCGATAGACACTGTCGGATGCTTATGAATGAACTGCATTCGGATCTGTATGTGACCGGACTCGCGAGCTCTCCTATTTTATACTAGCCACTCTCTATATTTGACTGCGAGCACCGACGGTCTGTTTTGCGCAGGGCGCGCCGAGCAGCCTCGCAAAACTTTGCGGACGGCACACGCGAGAACAAAGAAGTAAGCCCGGCACGGAGAGTTGTTCCTCCAGTTATCAAACTTACTTTCTATTTAGAAATTTATTGGTTCGCTCGAGCCACGAGCTCGGCATTGTCCTTTCTAAGAGCGGGAGAGAGAGAGAGGGAAGCCATGGAACTCGCAAGATATTATAAAGCTCCGGATGTTTATACAAGTTCATATTTTTATAGACAGATTTATGGAATCGGGGGTCGCAAAGAAATCTGTTACCCAGGGCGCGCCGCGGCGCACGATTTTCTCGTCGGCGAATCGAACTTCTTCCACGACCACTCCGCTTCTTCTATCAAAGAAACTAAATCGTTGACCGTACAACCACTGACAAACGCGAGCTTTACTGCGCGCTCTTCTGCCAGAGGGAAACTTAAATGGGTACTTAAATGCTTGTTCGATTCGAATGAAAATTATTTCGAGAACCGATACGAGACGCGTATTTTGTGCATTTATTTTGACTATTTTTATTACAGTACTGGCTCAGTAACGCGTGCAAAAGGTACGCAGAAACATGATATCATTTTCCTGTTTATTATTATTATTATTTCAAGATTGGTTAACGTGATTTACTAAATATAAATATTTCTTCTAAATCCAAAGAAAATTCTATGTTTTTATTAACGATATTCAGCCGGTCATGAAGATAATAGCTATTGTATTTTGTGAACAATTCAGAACTACGTTCAGACACAGATAAACATTTTTTTAACTGACTTTTAACTTTACAAGAAACGAGCACTGGTATGTTTCCCATTTCCTGACTACAGATTTCTCTTCGAAGTCCCGATGTCGCAAGACACTCCTCTTTAACACTGGAGAGGGTGCGAACGCATATCTACCCCATCGATATCTACCCCAAAACTATATTCCGACATACGGGCGCGATCTAATCAGCGAGGGTTATCGGGTCGCTTCCGGGCCGAAAGGGGCGATTATCAACCAGCGATAGAAATCTGCGACAGCGCTGAACACCGCGTTACAGTTTTCCACATCCTCGAGGAAAACACCAGGACTATTTGCGCGTCCCGGATTCGCGGTATCTCGAATAGAAGAAAGGGGACCATTTGTTACCGTGACGGCCGGCGGAAGAGCACAAGTTTTTCATCAGGAAATTGGTTTAAAAAAATGGGACAGCGTGATTGATGTTAAAATACGAAAGGCGGTAAGTCTCTGTTCATTGAATACCGCGGAGACAACGCACGGAGTCGAGGAGAGAGAGTCAATGGTGACACGGTTCACTTCGGAGTCTCGAAAATGTATCTCTTTGCGACGCGATTTGCGAAAAGAGAATTCGGAATACGATTTTCTTTACTTCCACGATATTCTACGGCGAAACATTGTTACATATTTGCAACTCCTTCTGGTAATAATTTTGTGACGTCCTTTGTACGTCAACAGTTGCGATGCGGATTTTTCATGGAAAAATTCTGCAGTTGCGATTTGAGATATATTAAAAGAACTCAAAAATTATTTTGAATAGATTAACATTATTACGGAAAGGAAGAACTTGCTATTTAGTTAAAAATTTAGTAAAAATCCGCGATCTAGTTAAAATGTAGATACAATTTCATAGATTCTCATTAATGTCAGTAATAATACATTTTTTACAGTGTAATATATTTTATCTCTGCTACATGGAATTTTAGAAATGGTAACGCCTTTATCGGTTCTTCTGGTTATATTACAATAGAATTTAAATAATTAAAATGTAGCTAAAATTTCACATATTTTCTTTGCCGTCAGTAATAATACAGGAATATTCTTCCAGCATAATATATCTTATTTTTGCTACATGCGATTTTAGAAATGGTAAATTACAACGTGATTCGAATTCGGCGCGTTTTCCAATGTTCGTATTTGCCAAATACCGGAGAACGTTTCTCGATATTATTATTATTATTATTATTAATACGCGTTTCGTTATTCGGAAAATAAATATGATTACGGAAGCGAACCGGTGCACCGGATAGCTACGGGTTTTCGAAACAGGGGAAGAATATAGCAATCACGATAATGAATATCCGATCGAATATTTCCGCAATTTTCGTGGCTCGAAGAGCATCAATGAAGAAAAAAACAGGCTCGAAATGGCTATAGGAGCAGTCGGGGCTAGTTTCCCCAACAGGAACGGCAGCATAAAACCGTTGAAATACCTTCCGCGAAATTGAAATCGATGACGACTCGCCTCCGTTATAATGGCTGCGACGAATAAGGCTGGATTTCCATGTAAGTGAAAAATGTGTCCACGATCGCGACAACGCCGTAGGAACTTTTTAATAACAACGCGTTAGGGCGGAGGGACGGTTACAGTCTCGCTTGGCATTCTGACGGGTCGATGAGGGAAAAAAAAACGCCCGACAACAGCGGCAGCAACAACAACAACAAGATAAATCGGCTCGTTAGAAAAGTACGAGCAGGAACATTTTTTTTGTTTGTTTTGCCGCGGCCGAACTTTAAACGTATTATTAGGCGGTCGTCGGACACGCCGCTGGAAAGTTATAGAAATAACAATGAAGAGGATCCTCGTCCCGGCGCCGACGCTTGTGCGTGCGCGCATGCGCGCGCCTGCTATAATTAATGATTTTTTTTAATATCCCGCCGGGAATTCCAACTTTCTTCTCGTCCGCCTCCTTTTTTCCCTCGAGCGACGCACCGTGCCCCGTCGATTCCATCGAAAGTTTTCGCGTGTACACTCGAATTCGACGGATTCGTGGAAAGTTCGAATCGAAAGTTCGACTTCCATAGCTTTGGCGCTTATGCATTATGGGCGGGGACCGGCGTAATTCGCGTTCAGACCCGAAAAAGGTTTCCGAAATTCGATGTCATTTCATCTATCGTTTTGCGTTATTTGCCGTTTCGAAATATTTTTAAAATGTTCCACTCCCGTGCAATACGCGCGACCTAAAAGAATGGTCGATTTATGGATTTCCCGGTGGCTGCCATTCGTAGTCAGAGGGTGAAAATTACCCTCGGTGATTAAATTACCCTATGGGTGCAAGCCATAGGCGTTTACCGTGCACGCCTTGGCTGTCGGAAGAAAATGTTTAAATATTTAGTACATAATCCGCTGATGTTATATCGCTGAGTATTATATTACAATACATTATGCATAACACCAGCCACAATAGAATAGCAAAATCGATTAAACGAAACCCGATATATGTAACAAAGGAGGTTGTCGGTATTTCGGATAAATCAGTCTATTACAACAAAATGACGCTTGCTTAAATATTTAGGTTAGGATATAAATGGCAGATGCGCTAAACGGGTTGATAAATCTGTAACAGTAAAAGCGTTTCACATCGAGATCAATTTTTTTCCTACGATTTCTTACAGTTTGAAGGGAATTAGTTCCATTGCAGGAACGATTCTCTAAAGAATAATCTGATGCGATTAAAAACACCGGGGGTATTTCCGGTGAAAATCGCGATTAGCGACGGTTGAATTTTATCGGAATCAGAGGGAGCTACTTAGGCGCGGTGCCTTGTTAGTCGCTAAATTTATTATGGGCTGATTCGAGGTTATAATGGAAGAGGTCGGAATTAATGCGATCGCAGCAACGAGCGGCACGCCGGTTGCGAAATTCAGATCTCACGCGGATAAAATGATCGCGATGCGAGCGATGCGCGACACGATATTTTTACGGGGGGGGGGGGGCGGGGTGGATGAGAAATGCTGCCGCGGTAAACAGATACGCGTATAAACAGCTCGGTTGATCCGAGCCAACGTGCCAACGAACTTTACCCTGGATCGTTTAATGATACTCCCGGGCCATTACTGGTAATCATTACAAGAGTCGAGCGTGAAATTTACAAGGTTTCATTAGGGTGGACGCGGTGCGCGTACATTGTACAGCAGTGATTCTTGCTGGTAGCCGGTTAGGGGAGCCGGGGCGGGAGGTTAGGCTTCGATTGGATGGAATGTAATTATACGGGGTATGTTATAACCGGCGTTGAAACTAATTTAATTAGCAGCGCAAAGCTTTTAACCCTTTCGCTGCGCCGCGTCTGAGCTGGGAATCGTTCGCAATGCGCTCGCGCCGATTTCGCGATTTTACATCCCCATCGTCGATAATTAAATACTGCGATGTATTAAACGCGTTTTAGAAACTAATTGCGCGAATCGCGTCGGTCTTTTGCCGGCAACAGCGGCCCTTTTGTCTAGGCGCTGTATTCTGCCCCGGCTTGAAACTACCCCTGCAAGTTTCCAGCTTACCATCCTGGGTCAATTTATTTTTTGGGGAATTCGTTTCACGGGTCTCCCCCAATTTGTCTTAAACATGAGAGAACTAATCGTTTCATTTCTTCTTTCAAGGTTTCAAGTAATAGAATTTCCATATTAAATTATTAAATTACATCGATGACATTTGATTTCACAAAATTACGTTCTTATTTGAAATTCCATCGCGGTATGAATGAACAAGTTGACAGACTCTAGTAACTGAATAAAATTGTTTCATTAAAAATTAATTAGAAATCTGGGCGAATTCAAAATTGATAATTAAATTGCTTTTATTTCCGATTAATTATTAATGCAGTAGGATAAAGTAATGGATCAGGGGTTTCATCGAGGTTCTTCTAGAATTTCATCGTTGTTATTCGGAATAATGAAAAATCTAAATAATAAAGATCGAAAGAAATCCAGTTCGGTTAATCGAGGTTCTACAGTATAATGATTGCCATTTTCATTTTCGAACGAACTGCATTGCTTTCTCAAGCGAAACTATTGAGAATAGTTTTACTTCTTCGCGATCGCTAAGTCGCAGAACTGTGCAAACGGTGCTGCGTAGAAGTTACCCCTGAATACCCAACTGCCATTAATTACAAGCAAAAGACACCGAAATTTAAGCAAACGCTGATAAGCACATCCGGCCGTCACAATCAAGCAAAGCATCTTCCTCGGCAACAAACATCGCGGGACAGTGCACGGGAACGTGTACGGATTAGATAATCTTCCACAAAATGGCTGCCAGAAAATTACCTCGTCACGTGCGGCGGTTCTGCCCCGGAACTTTGTAACTTGCCGGCGAATATTAATTCACCCCGAGGTTCTAAGTATTTATTAAAGATTTACTGCCCTTTCAAAGTTAAATTTTTAATTTTGTCTTGCCCGGCTGGTAAACGGGACCGGACGAGGACGCCGCTATAGTCGGTGAGTTACCGCGTTTAATATGAGACAAAGATGTTGCCAGGAATTAAGCCGCGAAGAGCACTCGAAATAACTTTCGAGACGAGCAGACTTGTTAACGCCTCGGTTAAATAAAGGACAGCTTCGTCGTCGTCGTCGTCGTCGTCGTCGTGGAGCATATTGTCGTATCCCCCGTCGACAAGAAAATACGTCGTCGAGGCTTGTGTCGTCGCAAACGGCTCGCTGAACGCCGTCGGCCTGGAAATCGTGCTTTGATTACTTGCCCTTCTAACTTACATACCTTTGTCGCTGACCTACATATCGCGGAGACAATACTATCAATCCAAACTTTACATTAGTTGCACACCAATTATGTCCTCGGCGCGTTTAAAATCAACCGGCAGTGCGTTACGTGCGGAAAACGTGCTGCTGCTGTCAGCGTGTTCGTTGACAAACGTGTTACATTATTAAACACGTACTTTCACGTAAACTTGTTTGTATGATCTGTAGGCGAAATGTATCTTCATGGGTATTTTTACGTTAGAATACTTTTATTGCCAGTTTCTTATTTTGTCTATGTTAATAGTATTAATAGTTTAATAATAGTAGAATTTTTAATTCGTTTTATAAGTTATTGTATTTTATTTGAGTTTAATTCGATTCAATTCTATTCAATTCGATTCAATTCGATTCAATTCTATTCAATTCTATTCAATTCTATTCAATTCTATTCAATTCGATTCGATTCGATTCGATTCGATTCGATTCGATTCAATTCAATTCGATTCAATTCGATTCAATTCCATTCAATTCGATTCAATCAAATCCAATCCAATTCGATTCAATTCAATTCAATTCAATTCAATTCAATTCAATTCAATTCAATTCAATCCAATCCAATCCAATCCAATCCAATTCAATTCAATTTTTCAATTTAATTAACTTAATTTAATATAATTTAATTTATTCTATTTTATGCTCTTTTATTTTATTTTATTTTATTTCCTTCTTTTATTTTATCTATCTTGGTTTATTATATGATATGTAATGTATAAAATTGTCGACCAATTGTGATCACAATAGGAAATCAATATCATTGTTATTTAATATTTATTTATAGTTTTATTTATATATTTATTATTATTATTTTAATATCATTATTATTTATTAAATCTATGTTCAGTGTTGGAAATGAAATATTCAGAAAAATCAGTTTTGTTACTTTTCCTCTGCAAAACAGTGCCTTGCGTCCTACAACTTCATTACTAAACTACTACTGTGCACTGCACCTAACCAGTACTAAAATTGACTGACTCGCGTTGCTTTATACGAATGACAAGACTGGCCTTATTTAGGCTTTCCGACATTACGTATTCCTATGGAAGAGTTTCTATAATTTCCACGACTCCGGTACAGAAAAATATGGAAAATGTCAGTTCGGCTAACACGGTAGCTCGCTGCTGGAACAACGACGACGGTGGGCAAAGTTAGTGTGACGCGCTGTACAGTAAAACTCCGTTTATGTGAACTCATCGGTAGACGAGCAGTTCATGCAACCAAGTAGTTGATACAAAAGGGGTGACAGACCGCCCCCACTAGTCGCAACTTTGCGTTCAAATAACTGTAGTTCACGATAAGTGAATTTCCGGAGAGCCGGGGTTCACAAAACCGGGAATTGATGAAATTCTCGCTCGCATAAATGGAGCTGCTCTGTTATACACAGAAAACCAGCCCGCAACGAGAAATTGTTGTACCACAGACACCGCAGCTTACTCTATTTACCGGCGAACAAAGCAGAGGACATTTTTTAAAAATCGCCGACGATCCCAGCGACGAGCAAAAACGAATTTCAAGATGCGCACAATGCCTCCTCAATTTCCAGGGCGAAAAAGCGCTGAATAAAGAAGGCGTCCGCGCCGGGAACGCTCGCATCGTTAACGGAGGGCTGATGAGTGTCGCGGTCGAGCTCGGCGTAAATCACGAAATTCCGCTTTCGGTCATCGGGTTTCGGCGGTTCTCGTCGCGATACACCTGCGAATTTAATGAAATTTATCCGAGTTATCGCGGGATAGACGCGTCGCATGTCAACGACATCGGCCCGGGAGACTAACGAAGGGCGCGGCGCAGTCTGCGTGAGACCATTAACCGAGAATTTCATGATACGCTTCATTGCGCTAATCCAATTTAATTAGAACGGCCGGATAATAAGCCTGTAACGACACACTTTGCTCATTAATAACGATCAGTCTCCGGGCCACGGTGCTCGCCGAGAGTCATCCGACGTTTTATCGTTCATCGTCTGTCTTCCTTATCGCGTATATATCTCGGCCGCGTGTGACGCGCGCCCTATCCCCGGATTATGTAATCCGCGCGGATCCTTTACTCTTTCCCGACCGGATTTTTATGTTCGTTCGGGCTCATATCCGCCCCCGGGAGTTTCACCGTTTCCGTGGAAATTCCGCGTCGACCGAGGTGATAGGTAATAAGGGGAAGATGAACGCTGCCGCCCGCGCGGGAGGGGAACACTCGCACGCCACGGCCTCGCCGCGGCCGTTTCCGACGGGATTTCTGTCGTTAAGTAGCCATTGTTATGTAAAAAATCAGAGTCGACCCCTGAAACCGAGGGTGCTTCAGATCAGCCTGTAACTGACGCGATACTTCTTTTTACGCTTCGCCACTCCTGATCAAATTTCCGCGCGGAGACAGCTGGATCTCTGAATAGGCTTCATCGATCAACCCCTGTTTCTGTTTCTAGATCACGCGAAACGTTCGAGCCTCGTTGCTCGTGTTTTCGTAATTTTATTGTTTAGAATAGAAAACAGAGCGGGATGTAGGATATTTTGCGATATTATTTTACAGTGTGACAGTACCTAACGTTAAATATAACGCGAGTTTGCATTTCCAAAATGTGATTTATGCAAATCGCAAATTGTTAGTATCGATTCTTTTGCTTTCAATAATTCGAATAATTTGCGATCGACGCGCTAACATTTTTCGTTTGTTTTAGACGCTATTTTATGGTCCGTCTGTCAATTCTTGCCATAAATGCGGAAAATTCGGGGTCGAATATAATACCCGAAGCGGTGCTGGAAACCGTTCCCGTGTAAAAATATGAGTTGTTAGAACAGCTTTCAATCCTTTGAAACAGAAACGGCGATACCGGAGTGACGATAACATATTTCACGCTCGGAAGGATTAAATTTTATCAAGACTGCAATCCCAAACGCAATTCATGAATCATTCAAGAGTGTTTGCTACACAATTG
The DNA here is from genome assembly GCA_028455555.1 of Augochlorella aurata. Lineage (NCBI taxonomy): Eukaryota > Metazoa > Arthropoda > Insecta > Hymenoptera > Halictidae > Augochlorella > Augochlorella aurata. The sequence goes on along the minus strand of CM052160.1, from coordinate 13,057,744 downwards.
TTCAAAAGTTCTGCATCCACCGCACCAGTAAACTGATTTGAATCTCATAGATTCTCCATGGTGTGGACTTGACGCCACAGTTTGCAAAGCTTCAATTAACAGTGAATAACAACCGAGAAAAGGACGTTCGATGAATATTTATTGCCTAAGAAGATTCATTAAAGCGGGCCGACGCGTTTGCAATGAAATATTTGGCGCGGGGAATGGCAGATTTTAATTTATCCAATTTTTGTATCGCGCGATGTGTAAGCGAGTTAATTTTAATTACGCATGCTTTAATTTAGCACGGTGTTACCGGCATTACGAATATTTTCGTAACGCAATAGTGACGGATAATTTCGACTAACTGGCGGTACGGTGTTACACTTCGTTTGTATCTCGTATATAAAGTACGGGGAGTAACTTCCACTAAAAACCAGAATTACTCCGACCTTTTTATAATTAACCGAGTTGAACCGCCATAAAATTAGTAAACGAATATTTTCGACGGAGATTTCATTTTTGCGAAGCTCGGAACTTTGTATCGTTCGTGACAGTTTGAATTATTTATTCGGTCTAATTGCTCTCGTGGAAATTTCGATATATAAACTACGTCGTAACAGATAATTGCCCGAACGAAGTTTTTACGGGAAGTGGACTCAAAAGTGGTACACAACTGTACTCCGCGCGTGTGTGTAATTTAATCGAGGTAATTAACCCGCTTTTTTTATTACGTACACTCTGTTTCAGAATTTGAGCGCCGCCATGCGATAATGTAATTCAAGTGACAGGTGCGTCGCGTATTTGTAAAAACGCACTTTGCGATTTTTTCGACAAGTTTGAAGTACGTACAGTCGAGTAAAAAATTTGGGGTTGTAAGAAAATTAAAGCCATGGCAAGGAATAACAGTAATAGACGATTTCGGATCGTTGTTCAACGCAGATGTAATTCTCTCGATTTTCGAAGGCAGCCAATCGATCACGATATTATTCATAAGCGTTGTGTATTTGATTGTACAGCAACGAAATTATTCATTAGCAATTAGAGGTCAGTCATCGAAACTGGGTTGCTACAGGTTCAATGAAAGCGACAGTTGAAATATGTCGAATTAAAATAAATCTAGCTCTCGGCGAGATACGAGAACTTGCCTGCATCAAAATAATATAATAATAATACAACAGTGGAGCTCCTTAAATAAACCTCCGTGTTAAATAATAATTGTACGAATCGATAAAGTTCTGTTGAACAAAACCGTGATCAAATTGCGTCGAATATTTTGAAGATAAAAAGTGTCGCATGCGATTCAAATAGTCACGAGTTAAAAAATATCTTTTTCGAAATATTTACGATTCACGATCGCCGGATATTTGATTACCAATTTTTGACTGAAAGAGATTGCTCCGATTTAATACGCGGACTTATCTATTCACGCCGCGCAGAAACTCGAAAATGCTACGGCAACGGAAAACGGGGCAATCGAGACTGAAAGAAAATGAAGGACGTTGCGACTTAGTAACGAGCACGGGGCCGGTTCAATTTACGAAATGACGGCATCAGATTACGTAGAGAAATGTGTTCCGGTTTTGAATAAAACCCGCTTTATCTTTCCGGTCCGCACCGGATCGATTCCAATCTCAAGAAAATGGAACGAATATTTGATGTTTACCGACCAATGAGACTCCCGGAATCTGCGACTCCCCGTATTATTGCCCATGTAATGCGAGACGCTCAAAAATCGTGCGAACCTCCGGACAGTTGCTCTATACAGGGTGGAACGCCGAAATACAATCAATATTTTAAATTGAATATCGATAGAAAATTTCTTCTTCGATCAATATTAAAACCGAATTCCAGCGAAAACCGAAAAATGCAAAAAATACTTTTATATCGCTCTCTTTCAACGTTTTTTAGGTTGCTCGTGCTTCTTCGCATTATAAATAATCATATTATTAAATCCAGTCGCGTGCAACAACAAAGCCGCATTAAAACGATGAATTTTTAAGCGAAAGTTTCGCTACGTTGATTTCCTGCGATTTCTTTGAACAAAGCACCAATGTTTGCTACTGAAAAATACACTCTTTGCAACATTGCAGAATGCATTTAGAAACGTGAATGGATCGTTTGACCTTTAATTCACCTTTGGCCGAAATGAAAGTTAAATATGAAAGGTACTTCCAACTGCGATCGCGGACAAATATTTCAATTATATGGGAAATATGTTGCGGAGAGTTATCGTTTTCCTTTAGTAATTGCAGGGGAGAGATTTGAGTGGATATCTATAGCCGGATCGCCGTGCAGATTCTATAGTGTAGAACACCGGGCATTTTTGTCGGTAGACTCCGGTTGTTTTATTGTGCATTTACAGATTCAACGTTTAAATCTGTTCAATCCTCGCGAGTGCACCGCCTAAGGAAGATTGTTCGTTTCGCAGAGCACTCCGGGGACTTAGCATCTCAAAGCACGATAAAAAGCTCACTGTACCTTTGCGCCTTCAGTGCCTCTGCTCAATGAACCATGCCAATAATAATTTTCTGAACCGAAATTTAACAATCAATCGCGCTACGGGGAAGGTCCCCCACTCTACCGATTATTATCGAAGCGTTTCTCTCCTTTATTCGACGTTAGCTTTCGAGGAAACAGCTCCTATGTTTTTAAGATTTTATACACTATATCCGTATGCACTCTCTGCGTCGTACATTTGATTCCGTCGTCCAAATAAAACGAAAGACGGCGAGCGAAGAGTTAAAAATTCATACCGTCTCTCGTTATGAATTCAAACTTCCAACAAACCGTACACTCTCTTGGATTCATTATGTATATAATTCTAATTTTGAGGCTACAACACCGTTTACCTGGATTAGAAGATTCTATATATGCTCCAGATTTAATCAGTTGTGGTCTGCTCCACGAAAATCAATAGTTCTATCAAGTTCGATGAAATAGAAGACGTGAATTTTTGAAAAGACAGATCAAACTGGGAGAACATAACCTCACTTATAATCCGACTCAATCCCAATAATATCTGCTCGACGTGATTGTTATTTGTAGACCGCGGAATTTATGCATTTATAACAAAATTAATATACGAGATACGCAACAGAATAACTATACTGGTATATTATTTACAACCTACTAAAATTATGGAAAGGGGAACTCATTTAATATTTAACAACTGTTTCCAAGAAATTTTATTTTGCCACTACGGTGACAGAAAAATTACTTCGATGTTCCATTTTGCAATTGGAGATGTTATATGTCGCGATATTTGATTGTTTTTTAAATTACGAATTCGTCAGTAATTCATATTAAGAAATTGACGTTTACTGGTTTCGAGTGTATTTTTAAATTATAAATTCGGAGCATGGAAATTATGCGACTAAAGTAATAATAACATTAAGTTCATATTATATAATATTATTGTAATATTATATTATATAATTAAATATCCTAGAAAATTCGTCAGGGTTACTGAAAAGTGTATAAATTTTACCATACCGATGTAAACAATTCGGAGCATGGAAAATATGCGACTGAAGTAATAATAACATTAAATTCATATTATATAATATTATTGTAATATTATATTATATAATTTAAAATCCTAGAAAATTCGTCAGGGTTACTAAAAAGCGTATAAATTTTACCATACCGATGTAAACAATTCGGAGCATGGAAAATATGCGACTGAAGTAATAATAACATTAAATTCATATTATATAATATTATTGTAATATTATATTATATAATTTAAAATCCTAGAAAATTCGTCAGGGTTACTGAAAAGCGTATAAATTTTACCATACCGATGTAAACAAATCGGAGCATGGAAAGTATGCGACTAAAGTAATAATAACATTAAGTTCATATTATATAATATTATATTATAATATCATTATAATATTATATTATATAATTCAAAATCCTAGAAAATTCGTCAGGGTTACCGAAAAGTAAATTAATCGCAGCAAAGGGAAGCCAAAAGAGTGTCAACAGCCGCAGGAACATCTTAGTGCGCGGGCTTGATGGCAGCGGACGACATAAATTGTCGTAACGACGCGGCCGAGTAATTTCGGAATTAGCGTTGATAAACGAGCGGAGTTCCAGGGAGTCGAGCACCGATAAGTCACGTTTCGAACGAGCCGCGGAAAACAGGGAAAAAAGGGGGGGAGGGGGGATCGGGCTCGATTTCTCTACGGTGCATAATCCCCGGGCATTTTAATTTAATGAGTAGTAATTACCGTGCGAGAGCGGCGGGGCGCGCGTGTTTAGCTCGGGCCGCTCGCCGCCGATCGGTGCCGGGGCTTTGTGCAATAAGCATCGCGGCGGAATCGGTTTTGAATATCTGCTCTATGATAACCAAGTCGAATAATGGGCTGGCCGCGATTCCGCGCGGTTACGATTGATGATGGTATTATAATTTTAATACGAAATGAACCGAAAATACTCGCCGGACTCGTTCGGCCGGCGACCAAACTCGTACATCAACCCCGCGGTTTCAAATTCCCTCATCGGCGCCGATTTTCCGTGCATCGAATATCAATCGCATAGATAAACGCCCTTTAATTGCCCGTGGACCGGTCTTAGCATCGCTCGTTTAGTCCACACCAGCCTGGGGCATTATCCCAATCAACTATTTGAAACGTGATCGATCGATTAATACATTTACTTTGTGTATGCTATTCGAAATAATATTCTACTGAATCGTTCGAACGGAGAAATTGCTTTCTATTGATTGTTTCGTTGCCGCGATTTGATATTATCCGACAAATTTTCACTAGAACTGCATCTTTTAAGAATTAATTATACTGTCGCGAGCGATTACCTGCGGATTATTTATGCAGAATAGAAATTTCCTGCATTAACGCTTTGGCCAAAAATTTAGAAAATTGATGCACTTTTTTTAATCGAATTAAAAATCTAAAATAATAGATTAGTGCAAAACGTGATTTTCAAATTTGATTAAATACTTCCGCCAACCATATTTGACTGACGCGACAGTCAAATTGTTAATTGCCAAAAGGCAAAGGCCACCTAAATATGTATACCTAAATATGTAATTATCTGTTAATTGTTTAAGTTCTTTGAATCTTTTTGCTGTCACAAATGCATAAAATTCACTGTCTACATTGTAGATGGATCTCTTTACGAAACAGAAGTTTTTCTGTCACTTTTATTATTTTATACTTTACTCGCAGGAGTTCGTAAGCGCATAACGTTTATAGCCTAATTGTGAGAGTAATTTCTGAAGCAACAAGGTATTTATTTCTTACTCTGGATATAGGTTAAGGCTCATTGGGTACCAAGCGTGAATAACGATCAATGCTCGTGTGTAAGTCTCGCGACGTTCGTGTAAACCTCGTACCTACACGTTTCAACGTTTAGCTAAGAGACGCCCTGGAGAATATAATGCCTTATGGCCAAGGTTCGACCGAACTTCCAAGTGCTTCCGTTGAATCAACTGATAAAAAGGCAACACTGTAATTTATCCAACTTGTCCGTCCTTGGTAGTGGCATCGTCCTACTTATTCGTTCCGCTCGAGGTATAGACTAATCGCTTAGGCACTTCGTGAGTGGCATATACTACTCTAAACCGTGCTAAATGCCCGCATGTATATTTAACTAATCCAGTTGGATAAGTTCAGTAATTGGCTGAAGCAACGAAAATGGCTGGGAATTAAATTCGCCGAACCGCTGGAGTTAAATCAGAGACGATCGGGTCATTGGGAACGCGTAAATTAGGTCTGTCTGTCAAAAGAATTAGGGTGAACAACAATATAAATCTAAAAAGATAAAACTATATATAAAAATAGAGCGAAAATATCATGAATATGTCTAAACGTCTCCAAACGTTTCTTATTAATTATTTTTCTATTTAACAATTTGTAAATCTGCACAGAGTAATCTAATACTCCATAAAAATCAATTAGTCCAACGTCCCACGAAAACACCTTTGCAATAACCATGTCGCAGGAAGTCTCGAACTAAGAAGAGTCTTAATTCTAGCGTTAACGATGCCATCATTTCTAATTGGACATAATCCCGACCACCACTTGGTCCACATACTAGTTCTTGAGAATAGTGGTAAGTCAATGACGTGCACTATTGTGCGATAGACACGAAAGTTTCGGCACTCCACCGAGCCTCTATAGGCAGGGATGTTCTTAGAATCAGAATAATTCCTCGCGTTCATTCAGATTGAATTTCAGCGATGCTATAGTCCGACCGACGAGTAGCATTATTGATTAAAAGACGAGGCAATAGGATAGAACAAACTTAGCCATGGTCAAAATTCGCTCGAATTCGAGATAAGTAGAAAAAGCCGGTATTACGGACGACGTTCGTGAAAAGATCACGCGAAACTTCTCGCGCTATATGAAACACGGTGAAATAAAATTCCCATCAAGGATTAATTTAATTCGTTCTTATTAAAATGTCCGGCGAGTTTTGCACTTCTCCGTGCTAATTACTCCAGGAAAATCAACTCGGTTATCATAGCGCATACGTAAATGAAGAACGGGAATTGCATTTTTGTAGGAACGTTCTTCCGATATTGGATTTTTCGCGCCGACGTGCGAAATACGCGAAACTAGTGGACGCGCATGATAATAAACGATGAAGAAGAAAATCGGGACAGTCTGGAAAACACGGGGCCGTTAGAAATAAGCGAGAGACTCGCGAATTGCCTGAAGAAACTCTCGGCTGTCCGAAGCATGAGCCATGTTCTGGCTGGATTGTGACAGGAGATAAAAAGTGGGTATTATATCACGCTACTAAGCATAGGGGGCAGTGTTTAAATCCGACGGAATTTGCCGTATCACCGGTGAAACCGGGTTCGCAGGCACAGATCATAATGCCGGCTGTATGTTCAGCGGTTTCGTTAGTAATTTGAATCGATGGAATCGCAACTAATCGCGAGCCGGGTTCATAACGAACGAACTGGGCTCGAAGTGAAATTAGGTTTATTTTCCGCGAGGAATCAAGATGGAAGCCGAGATGAAAGCTGAACGGGTGCCAAGCTGCTTGCGGCAGCTGAGTGCGCCGACCGAGAGGAAGAACAAGAAGAAGTAGCCGGCATTGTCTTCCAATATCGTTACTATTCTTCTCGTTTTTATTTCAGCCGTCTCGATTACGCCGCTGACATAATTATGCTTAGCGGGCCCGGCGCAAAGCGTCCAGTCAAAATTGTTAACACGGTTATTACCGGGACGATTTGCATTTACATTGAAAATTTGCCCGCATCAATTTTTAATCGCGCGACGGCGCCGTTAAAATGTATCGCAGCCAATATGGGCATTAGCGTAATTAATAAGTATTATGGAAATCTATGCAGCTGTTTTGAACGCGGATAAATAAATAATTCCCCTCGGCTGTGTTCGGGACGTGAGAATCGATAAAAATTCCGCGCGTATAGTCTTGTTATCGGCGACTCCTAATTTTATCATTTTAATAACCGCCGTCGCGGTTGAAACGGCCAGAGTTTCCTGCTTTCTGTCAAGAAAATTCGAATTAATTTCGCGCGCGTTGTTATTTAAAGCTGTGTGACGGACTTAATGAGATTTCTTTGTCACAGTTTTTCATATTTTATCCAAGAGAATACGCGTGCATTTAATAAAACAGCGTAGCCGCGGCCGCTGGCACCGAAATAATGGCGGTGGCGTGTACGGATCCGCGGAAAGACTTAAATTGCTTCTTTCTCCCGTACATTTTTGCGTTATCGGATATGAAACGGCTCGACGAGGACGACAACTAAAACCATCCGGAACGCAAAAGTTACTCCTCGCGTTCGATTGAATAACGGACACGCAGGAATTGCCTGCCGCGACTACGTCGTTCCCCCAAACAGAGAAACATCGTACTGAAATCAATTCGTATTACAGAGGGACCCGGTATTTCAGATGCAGTCGGCGATGTTGACATGACAGAAACAGAGTGCGCTCGAGATTTCATTTGAAAAACTGTTTGATCGGACGAGCAAGATTATAATGGAAAATAATTTCAAGTCTGGAGAAGAATCATTCGTACGTTCCGATAAACTGACAAATGATTATACAGCCGGGCAAGACAACACAATAGATCGCCGGCATTCTCTATTCTCTAAACACGTTTCATACGTAATCGGAACTATCTCGGGCAACCAACTGGCCGAACGATTTACCACTTTAATAAATGAAGATTATGGCTGGTACTGCAGCTAAGTAACTGTTCCATTATCCAAACAGTTACATGGTCTACTTGCCTCGAATAATCGAGATTCCACTGTACAGTATTCCAACCTCTTGCCTTGGAATGACGTACTACGCGGCTTACCTTTAGCCAAGAATTCGAAAACAAAGAAATCGTGGTTAGAAATGCCTCGTCGCATTGTGTATTTCACGATGTATTGTACGTTGTACTTTTTTAATATCAAATATAATATATAATCTTTATATCTAATATAATATAATCTAATATTTAATACAATCTAGATAATAATAATATTGATTTCATCAACGAGAGAAAGTCGACGTGTTACAATGATATGGCAATACGTAGCACAAGCAGCATTCGAAAAGAATAATGACAAGAAGTGATACAATAAAGCATAAAATAAATAATCAGAAGAATTAAATACAGTGAAAAATGGAGAAAAAATACAGTATGAGATCGGACGCGTTTTAGAACACGTCGCAGCTGTCTATTGATTTTCCAGCGCAAGAGATAAGCGAGTATTTTCCAAATAATTTGCTCGACTAAGTAAAACGATGAGTCAGACAAATCTGTAAAGAACTATTTCAATCGCAGTCAATTTTATCCTACTTTTCACAACGAAGCTGGATCCTCTCGTTTGATTTAAATCCAGAAAACCGAGGTCTGCGTGAGTTTCTCTTATTTATAAAAATGTTATATAGAGTGTCCCAAAAAGTGTCTAACAATTTAGAAATGGGAGATAGCTGAGATCATTTCAAACAACTTTCTCCTTTACAAAAATTTTCTCCGAGGTGTCGTTAATGAGTTATTAACGATAAAACATTGACCAATGAGAAGCGAGTACCGCTGTCGCGAGGAAACTGAGCCAGTGAGCGAAACTGGGCCTCGCGCCACTGTAGCTCGCCTCTCATTGGCCAACGTTTTTCGTTAATAACTCGTTAAAAATACCTCGTAGAAAATTTTCGTAAAGGAAAAAGTTGCTTGAAATGATGTAAGGTATCTCCCATTTTCGGAACATTTTTGGGTCACAAGAGATAAACGATTATTTTCCAAATAATATGCTCGACTAAATAAAACAATAGGAGTAGTCGCAAAAATCTCTAAAGGACCAACAGAAAAATTGCGAGAAGCTCGATAATCGAGGAGGTACGTCGTTGACACAAGGGTCTCCGCGGAATGCCTATCTCCTAGCGCCTGTGAAGGCTGATGACCTCTTAACGGACCAAAGAGAGGACGCCGGGAAACAAGTAGATCCCAAGGTCGCGGCGCTTGGAAGAAAGGGCTAAGGGGTAATTTCTTTGTTCGGAACAAGCGGTGGTCGAGTGGCGCACTCGTGGCTCGGGTAGGCCAGGCGAAAATACGCAACAAAGGGGTTCATGTTACTCGCGCGATTCGTCAGAGGTCAAGCGAAAGAAGAGCGACCGCAACGACGAAGGTGGAGCTTAGCCGCTCCTTCGCAGCCATTCCGGAACTTTATTTCCCCGAGGATCGCTCTACGGGAGTTTATCGCTGGAGGTAACGTTGTTCCTTGGTTTTATACCTGGTCCCCGTTCCCCACGTCCACCCCCGCGCCGGCGCCGCCCGCTTTCCCCCCTTTATTCCCTTATTTCTGTCCGCCGCATTTATTCCTCCGTCTTCCCCCATCTGGCTGGGAGCAGCTTCGCACCTGTCGGCGGCTGAGCTCTCTCGTTCGTGCGGCAATCAGGATTTCGGAATATCAAATACTGTTTGCTTAGGATAAAAGCCCCCCCGGTCCCGGCCAACCCCTACCGCCATCATGCTACTTCGATTCCACCCTCCGAGCCGTGAACGCTTCCGGTTTCCGGTAATCATGAATCGTCTTATTGACCCGGCCGGAGTAAAGAACAGTGTTATATCCTGCGCTGATTTAGGGGTGCGCGGATTTCGTGGGGGTGAGCACCGGCGAAGTCCGTATAAGTGTTTTTCACGGTGGTCGTAGTTTATGAACGAGCGCGGCCGGAATTATTGGACGCGCTAATTTCCTTCGTTTATCGTCAGTTTTCAGTGGAACGACCTTAACACTAAACCTTCCGGCCATTAACCCTCCGGCTGCGGAACTCGCGGTAGTTGAACGCAGGGCGGACGCAGAGTCGTATGCGACTCGAGGGTGACGTCGTTTCAGAGAGTTGATGAATGTTTATCGTGGAAAATAGTAACGATTATTTAATGTTAATACGATGTTAACACAATTTCCTTTGACGACATTTTTCATCCTGAAACGAAACTTCAAGTTTGAAAATTTGGTAAAACTAACAATAATATATTAAGGTGAATGTTTATCGTGGAAAATAGTAACGATTATTTAATGTTAATACGATGTTAGTATAATTTCCTTTGACGACATTTTTCACCCTGAAACTTCAAGTTTGAAAATTCGGTAAAACTAATAATAATAATAATATATTATAACGCGAACTGTGATGCACGTACAGAGAAAATTATTGCAAAAGGCAGAAGCGACAGACATGTGAAAATAAAAGGGAAACTGAGTGACGCTTCGTAGTTGGATAAAGTAAAGAATACTAACTCGCGAGTCTCGCGAGACTCCGCGTCCGCCGGCGGAAGGTTAAGATTGGCTGACGCGTATTGTCCTAGAAAAATGATAAGACTGAGTTTATTTAAACATTTGAGAATTTTTCATCACGAAGTATGCCGGAATTCAGAGGTTTATTCAACGATCTCCTAGAAAAAAGTCTTTATAATGTCAACAATCTCGAAATAAGAAATGTGAACGTGTCAAAATCACCTGTCAAGATTAAAGCTGGCGAATCTTCTAGATTCAAGAATGTTCCAGAAGATAATCAGTATGACGAGAATTCTTTCTTACAGATTTCCATCAACCTACGGTTAAAATAATATTTTCTTTGCACGTTATCTGAATAATCCATTTTCATCGCAAGAGAGAACGCGGAACAATGGCCTTATCAACAATTGTTCTGTACAGCGTTATTTGAAAGAGTGGCCGTACAAAGCTGCTTCGCAGTTGTCCTACTGGTAAATTGTTTCTGTTCTTCAGCTTTGTGGCAAACAAACGAGCCAACGGTTTCGAGCGTTTCGCAACGACCTCGTTTCGAACCAGAAATAATTAACGAATATATTCATCTTCATCTAGGTCCGCACTGGCGCCTTCTTACAACCAAGTTTCCAAAGACCCGATTATGCCAGTTGACGGAGATTAGCACCGATCGGTTTCTCAATCGGATAAGATATAATAAATGAACAGGCTCGTTCATTAAATAATATTTTCAATCCGTTAAAAAAGCAGTTACAGAAGCGATAATTCCAGCGGCATTTTAATGACTGGCCTCGATTACTCGACAAGCCTATGCATATTGTAGTGCCTTGGCAATCTGTCTGGAGCCGATTGGATTTCGATAACGATAATTCTAAATCGATAGCAGAATATGAGAATATTCCATGGGATCGGAAAGTATGCCGATCAATAAAACCCTGTCGAATGGTCTGCGATCTTCGAAAAATAAAGGAAGCTCGTGTGCATTATCTAATGAGTAACTTTTGAAATTGTATCGCCGGGACAGTATACAGTGTCGAAAGAGTAAAGCGATTTTAAATAACCTAGTTTGGAAGAGCGTGGACACGGTAGCGCCGATGCAGTCGCAATTTCGCCCTCCCCTCCCGGCCCGGTCCACCGCCCCGAAAACATTCGTTACATCGATTCCACGTAGTATCGCCGGTAATTGCGCGAAATTAAGGACCCTCCTTTATCAAGCACCCTGCTACTAATTTATTGACGTTGCATGAAATCCGTTGCACTGCGAATTGTTTGCGTAACAAGCTGCAGGAACGTTATCGCGCGACCTGCAACGCCGGGCGAGAATTGGAGAAATTAAATGCGCCGCCTTTGGAACGGGTCTCGTTTCGTTAATAATGTTCAACAATAGTTGCTCTGTTTTTAGTATCGCGGGACGGAAAATTATCGAATTGTGCTCGGCTGCGACGGTGACCAGGCGTTAGATTCATTATTAATCGAGTCGCGGCGATCGCGTGAATCGTCAGAATTAATTAATTACGTAATTTTATCAATTTAATTGCTCCTGATATTGGAATATAAATCTGTCGAATAAATTATGTATGGTCCGTTCGGGAAGTCCGTGAACGTAATGCGATTAGCAAGTTTTAACAAGGGACTAATGACTTCCGTTCCGAATTGTACGAAATAATTCCTTTCTGATGAGCTGCAGTGCCTGAAATGATTGCAGCGATGCACCGAGACGATTCAAGGCGATGCGAAACAAATGCGGTTGCTGCGTTGGAACAGTGTCGACGTTGAAATAAAAATGCGAAAATATTTTAACACGATGCAGTATTTTTTTAGTAACTAGCACAGGAAGCAATGTTTAAATGTGGGAGGAGATCGCTGATTTAATCACTCGTACATGACGACCAAGCTATTTTCTCCAACACCCTTCCTGGCTCTATACACACATATCGAACTGTCCCAATTAGGTGTTCCGATTCCCATATTTCCTACAACAGCACAGCAACGTGTCAATCTTAATCCGTGCTTTCAACATCCCAGTTCTACCGACGATCTCGTAGCAATTACAGTCAATGTTCTCTGGCTTGTTCACGGCGAAACTGGATCCTCTCATTGGATTTAAATCCAGAAGACCGTGGTCCACGCAAGCTTCTCTTCTTTCTGATCTAAAAATGTTATATAGAGCGTCCCAAAAATGTCTAAATCTGGAAATGGGGGTAACTGAGACCATTTTAAGCAACTTTTTCCTTTAGAAAAATTTTCTCCGAGTCATCGTTAATAAGTTATTAGCGATAAAGCATTGACCAACGAGAGGCTAGATAGGCTGGCGCGAGGCGGAGTCGATCAGTGAAACTAGGCTTCGTCCGCTCGTTGGCTCGGCCGCCGCGCGTCACTGGAGCTCGCCTCTCATTGGCCAATGTTTTTCGTTAATAACTCGTCAACAATAGCTCGGAGAAAATTTTCGTAAAGGAAAAAGTTGCTTGAAACGACCTCACGTACCTCTCATTTTCTAGTTAACAAAGCTGTTAACAGAACATTTCCGGAAAGAGAAAATTTGCTTCAAATTACCCCAAGAATCACTCTCCTACGAATCAGCAACATTTTCCAAACACTCTGCATGAACACCCTCTTGGCACCCTCGTTAATTCCACGAGTTCGCACCGTGCCAGGTGTATCGACGGAAAATATTCCACTATTTGCCGTTTAGGGAATGTTCAAACGCGAGAGCCGGGCAGACTAAAGACTCGAGAGACTCTTTGTCTCAAAGAAACGATTCCGTTCCGTACGAATTTAAAGGAGGATGTAATTCAAGTCCGCAACGCGGCGCCAAAGTATTCCCGGTTCTCCATTCGGAACCATGCCGGCTAAGAGACGGACAGTGGGCGGGCCGGAGGGTGCGGGACGAGAGCAGGATCGCGTATTATTATGAAAAGTTCCTTATTTTAAAACCGTTCCTCTCGTTAAGAGTTTTCCTTTTACGCGGGCGAAAAGTTAGAGCGGACACCGAAATACTGGTCCGCTTATGAATTCACGGGGAAAGATAACTTAAAGAGCGAGCGCTCCGCGGCAGAATGGAAAGAGCAAGGGGGATAAAATATTTAGGGGCGCGGCGTCTTAGGCGTGAGATACGAGATTTAAAGTTTTAGGTGCCACTTTTAGAAGAGGTTGCCGCCGGCACCCTCTATCTCCGTATCCGGTTGTTCCGCGATAGGACTACTTCTGGGAGTTAGCGATGCTCGTATCCCCATCCCCAGCTACACCCTGTTCCCACCCATTCTATGTCTGTCTCTCTGTGTACCTCGTTTCTATTCCATGATAAGACGGCGATCGGCCATGTTTATGGTCAATCATTAGTTGCCTAACCGCCGCGGTGGCTTTCATTCTCCCTCCGGATCAACGGTTCGCAAACCCTTGAGGTAACTTGTGGTGAATTGCTCGGTGTGACGAGTCGTGGGAGATCGAAATTCGTTTTTAATTGATTTCAGGAATAATTATAGAGCTAGGTGAAAATATTTCAACCAAGCAAATGTGTAAATAAATATTTACAAATACCATTTCTCTCAACTGTGCTACGTATCCTTTATGTGAAATGATACATTATTGTTTCTGTATCAAATGAAATATTGATTGCAATGCCTCACAGGTTTGGCAAATATATGATAACTACGTGAAACACATATTTTCCACCGGAAATACTTCATTGAAATATATATTTTCTTTATTGTGCGTGAAATGAAACACTTGGAATATTAATTCCATGAAATTTCGCCGACCATGCAGCTGCGAGATATGTACATTGTTAAAAGCAAACAGATGTTAAATGTTCAAATTACATTCGCTAATTAACAGAAATTTAAGAATCGCCTTAGTTTTTAAAAACAATACTACTATTTCCGCGGGTTTACCGTCTCTCGTAAATATGGATCGTAAGAAATTGAATTTCAAATAATTAATATAATAGAAATTTAATCACGTGGAACACTTTGCCAAATTATTATCTTCTCAATTATCTTTTCAATTATCTTCTATGTATTTATCTCTGTGACGTTAAATAAATCTTGACATATTATTTCATACTTTCATTCGTTTTCAATATTTTTTCAAATATATTTATTCATATATACGACAGGGTCTTTTCTTGCATAGCAGAATTTTTGCAGAAATACCGTAAAAATTTTGTTCATGGGGCACTGAACCATGGATCCGAAGAACAATGCTTCCTCATTACAACGAATCCTTAAAACTTGATCCACGGCTTTTTGCCCGTTTTATAACGCTGGAATAAAGAACAAGTTCGGTTCTGCAAAAATTTCGCAGTGTACTTCTCCTACAAGGCTCGATAAAACGAGCAAAAGATGTTCACATCAACTTCTATATAGTTCCTTTAAAATCCACTGTAATGTGAATACTGAACGAAGTGTTTCCAAAAAGATATTACGCGGTAAAAACACTCGAGCCCGTGAAATTTGGAAAAAGCCACGCACCATTCTTCACCTGCTTCCTAATGTACCACAGTTCTGGAGGTAAACAATTTATACACATTAAACTACAGGCTGCGCTCTTTAAATAGTGGCCACCGAAACTGTTGTGCAGTCTTTTCCCGCGAAGTTACAAGTGGGTGAACATTAACAATCTCGCGCGAAATTCTCGAAACGCAGCGAAACGAAAATATAACAGAATTTCGTGCAATCTTGAATGATCTTTTAGTCGCAGCAACGATCGCTGCGGGTACCTGAATCAATGATAAACTGCATTTTTTACCAAACTGTCTATAAATACAGGTATTTAGATAATCATCTGCATAGCATTGATCTGATTTCGAATATCCACGGCGAACCGAATAAATGGGAATTGAAAAACATTTCTTCCACGATCAGATAACGTCGAACGTACAAAAGTCGGCTCATAATTTGCTCGTTGCAGAACGGGTTTAGCGTTCACTGAATACGGGAATAAATGCAGCGGGGGCCGGCAGCGTGATAGTATTGCCGAAGAGACAATTTCATCCCGTTCCGGGGAAGAAAGACGTCAGTGGAGCCAGTGATTTAAACATGAAAAGTCTTAATGTCAAGGCGAAAGATCTATTTCAAGATATAAAGGCTTGATGGAAGTTCATGTTCAAAGACCTACTTGTTTGACAAGCTTACTTCCTCTTGCAGGCAATATATTACGAAATATAAAGTATTCGAGCGCTCGAATTTACGATCCCCGTGGGCGTCCAAGACCTTAGGTAGCAATTTCACTTGTTTGCGAACCTGTTACCCTCTCTCAAGGGTTTGCATGACGCCACCCTTAAAACGTTGCCCGAACTTCTCCTCCACAATTACAAGTTTTCGAGTTTTTGCTCCGGGCGATCCTTGCAAATTCCTTGCCCATACAGGCTGATCCCATGAGCGATGTCGCGAAATTTACAAAGACTACACCAGCTCCCCAAGAATAAAGAAATGCTACGCTTTGTTGGCCGGCTCTAACCACGGTCCTTGGATCCCACTGGACCTAAACTGCTGCCAATAATTGGAGCGTACGTTCGCTCCTGAAAGAAAATTCAAATTTTCCGATTCGATCCTGAGGAAGGTTATTTGAGAAGTTTAATCGTTGCCTGATCGACCAAATTCGACCATAAATGCGTTTAATCCGAAATATAATAAGAGTAATTTCAAACGATAAGAATCGAAATTCCTGTTTCGTAATTATGCAGAAGAACGTCGGTAACGCAAGCTGATTGGCACGTGTGTTGGATTAAGAGAGCTTTTAGATATAGTTAAACCAAAGAAGAATGCAAATATTAGTTACTAGGGATCACAAGTGACAAAATTAAATTCTAAAGCTGCTAAATCGCACAAGTTTTTAGCAATCTTCTGCTCCTGTCTTAGCTCCAATTCTGAAACCTAAAATGTGACAATAATAAAAGCAATTTATCTTGCAATTTATAACTCGAAGCACACATTATGCTAGTATCATAATCAATTTCTCCCTGATAAACAATATCATGGACGGAGAATACCTTAGATCAAACTTTGTACAAAAATACGTCAAGCTTTATCTTCTGACACGTTGCACCCTCAAATTTCGTATTTCCAACACAAGATTCGTAATCGTTCCTATCTTTATGCAAAGTAGAAATATTATTCTCCAATTATATAAAACAGGAGCTAGTAAATTGATATCGCGTGTCTTCTTTCAATTGTTCCAACGTCCACGCATAAAACTCTCAGTAATCGCCATCCTCGAAGACAGCAAGCATCCGAAAACCGCACCGAGACCTTCAGTTCCCCGCAAAAGACGGCTCCGAGCAGCACAGCGGGCCGTTTAGGTCACCGATTTTTTCGGGCGAGTCGTTTATTCGCCGCAAGGACATTAAGAAGAATTTAATGGCTGGCTGGTCGGGTGGCAGCAGGTCGCCCCGAAGAAACGGATAATTACCGCGGCGGTGCTAACACCGTGAAGCGGAATAATCGCCCGCGCCGTACTATCGAGCGTGCGTTTTCTTACCAGCCACCATGCGGCCGTTCATCTTTCATCGAGTGTCTTTCGGCCCGAGCTGACACGCGTGCACGCACGGGCTGGTACAGGTCGCTCCTAGGAAGAAGGGGTTCCCTCGGAAAGAGTTTGACGTTAACGCGCGAAACGCGCCGGTGTAATCTGCCATATAAAGTTGCCGTGCACGAGGCAGCCTGTGTATTACACGGGGAAAGAAGAGTTGATGGTGCTCGGGGGCGCAGCAGCGGGACGCTGGAACTTCGGCGTCTTAAATGGAGTTGCCAGTATGCGCGGGCTGCGCGGCGTCGAGTAACGGTAACTTAGAATAATGCTTAGAGGTCGCTTACGAGAAGTTATGGCCGACCGGCACCGAGAAAAATTCCAGATAGCCGGGCTTTCGGCGGAGTCGAATCTCCTCCGGCCGCGGGATTAAGCGTAATTTAATACACCCCGGACACCGTGACAACCGTGCATTTCCTGTTTCCGATAACGCCGCGCGACAATGGCCGACTTTAATTGCAATAAATTACGCAGTTCGTCGTCCCGCGGTTGTTAACGAAGACAATACCTCAGCCCCGGGAACGCCGCTACCAGCCCGACCAATCTTCCCCCATGGCGAGAGACCGTCGAGTATAGCGTTTACCGTTGAGCTCATGGAATTCCATGAGGTGGCTCGACTGTTTCGCGGCTCCCGCCATTTCTCAACGTTCCCCGTCCGAACTGTCTGAGTCGACTCTTTCGCGTCACTCTTCTCTCTCCTCTCTCTCTCTCTCTCTCTCTCTTTCTCTCTCCTCTCTCTATCTCTCTCTTATTCTCTCCTCCTGCCGGTACTCGACAACCATCTTTTCCAAGCTCCATCCTGCCCCCCGGTCTCAAGTCGCGCTACCCGACGCGAGTACAATGATTCGACATTATGTCATTCCGCTTAGACTGCATCGTCGTATTCAACGGTAACGCGTCTCGCGGGCAAAGAGCCTCGTAATTAGAGGCTCGAGGGGCTGCCGCTCTTACCCGGACAAAATGGCGGTCCGTCGAACCGGTAAATAATTCTTCAAACTTACGTCTCTCTGCTCCTGACGTCGTCTGTCTGTTACGCGACATCGTTGTGGCACATAGTTTAGATGCCGTTGGTCTGGGTTTATTAAGCAATAGCGGAGGTGGTACCTTAGGTGGGATGCCCTGCTTCTATGACCTCGACGCGTGATACCAGTGGAGGGTGGGTCTTTGTCAGTGCAAGAATTCTCTGTATAAAGGGTGGTTAGCAGCAGGATGCACGTAGAAATAAATGTTTAACAATCGTGGATCTTCTGAAGGTTGCCTTCATCATTTTCACTGAAGTAACTTCTTAAAATTGTGCTCAATATTATTTAACCAGTCTGCTGTTTCTGGCGATTTCAGAAGAGCTCGGCTCTCATTGGTCATTGTTTTTCGTTAATAACTCGTAAACAAAGCCGCGGATTGCATTTTCGCTAAGGAAAAAGTTGCTTCAAATGACCTCGGGAATCTCTCAATCGCTTATTGCAAGTGACTTTTGCGACACCATATATATACAATTAGAATCGTAAGTGTATATAATATAATAATACCGTAGTTCAGAAAAACTGTCTCGAACTTCGAGTTCAAAGGGTCAACTTTGACCACATTAACGACGGACAATCGTTTGACCTGATGCAAAATCCAGAAGCTCGGAAGTCCGCAGGTTTCCAAGATAAAAGCTGACCAAAGAAACGTTTCTAAGGACAAGTAGGGGTAATGACGGTCGGTTAACAAGCTAAAATTTCGGTCGGCTAACTCAGCACTATTACACTTCCGTGACTGCCGTACGAAATTCGCTTGGCAGTGTACCTGCAGAGGGCGATCGGTGCGTGTTCTACGAACAATTCCCATGCAGAACGTGCAATCATTTCCTTCCCCCCTTTGCAGCCGCAAAAACAACAACATTTCCTATCGCTGTAACAACGAATCGAACTTTTCGTAAGAAGCTCCTTTTCCGATCAAGACAATGCTTCGAATTGGACCGATCGTGCTCGATCTTGGAAGGTTCGCAGAAACGCTAACAAAGGTGAATCCCCCGGCGTTGCGCATAAAAGCAGAACTTCAAACCCGAAGTAACGAGGAACAGGATGCCGGCTGTTGTATCATTGTACTGATCCGTGAAGCACGGGTCTGGATCAGGATGAAATTGTAATAGTAAATCAGAGACATCGGGCATAATTTCCAGGAGAGGAGTATCAAATAGTAAAACGCGTTGTTCCCCGTGAAAGAAAACTGCAGTGAAGCATAAAGACAGAGGAGAATTGTTCTGCGTCGAGCGGGAAGAAAGATTCTTGGAAGACTGACGGTAACAAGACTAACTATATTTTCTGTAACAATTTACTTTCTCAGCAGACAGGAAGATGAATTCGAATATCAAGACTCGTCTCGCATACTTGATTTCAAAATCTGTCATTCCTGTATTTGATTTACAATTGTGCACTTTTTTTTAGCATTGTTTCTAAACACATTAGCAGAACGAAAGTTAAACTTAAGCATGTTATTTATAAGATGACAAATTCCTGTATTTGATTTAGAATTGTGTACTTTCTTGATCATTATTTATGGACACATTAGCAGAAAAAGAATTAGACTGAGGCGCATTATTTATAATATGACAAATTCCTGTATTTGATTTACAATTTTCTGCTTTCTTGATCATTATTTATGGACACATTAGCGGAAGAAATATTAGACTTGAGCACATTATTTATAATATAACAAATTCCTGTATTTGATTTAGAATTGTATACTTCCTTGATCATTATTTATGGACATATTAGCAGAAAAAGAATTAGACTTAAGCGCATTATTTATAATATAACAAATTCCTGTATTTGATTTACAATTGTGTGCTCCCGTCGCCATTATTTATAGACACATTGACAGAATAAAAGCTAAACTTGATCACATGATTTCTAATACAACAAACGAACCTTTAAAGCAACAGAAATACAATTTTGCAGAAAATCAAGAAAAGTTTCCTTAAAGATTTGGAAATGCCAACAGCAAACCAATAAAATTAATAGCGATTATCAAGTATAATGTTCGCCAATAAATTTTCCTAATTTGCATGCTTCCCTTCCGCCTCGTATAGAAAACTCTGTCCCGTAATCTTCACGGGTTCCTTAACGCCCGTCCATTTATTTTTCGGCCGCATTATTCATTCGGGCACACCTTGTGTACGAGCAATTAAAGTTGGGTCGCGTTACGGTTTGGCTGGGAAAGGACCACGTCGCGCAAGAAAAAAAAAGAAATTCGGAAACCCGTGAGATGGATTGGGTAACGAATTATGCATGGTGTTGGAAAAGTTTCTTCGCGAAAACATTGTCCTAACTTTTCCGGACTTCGATCGGTTTTTGTGGACAGTTTCGCTTGGGCCGAGACTTTCACAACATCGTTCAAGAATCCCGAAACTGACGTCCAAAATGAAAGTGATGGTCCCGGCGTCGATGATATCTCGGACGCGTGAGGAATAGCAATGTTTACCGTGCCGGGAATCTATAAGGCGCCGAGAATATAGATCGCATTATTATTTCGTTATAAAAAGTCGACGAGATATTCATACTTGTCGCACGTGACAGTAATTGAAACTCTTGCGTCAATTTATCTTAGCTACCGTAGTAAATTCTTCCAAAATTCGAATATACACATTTGTGTGCGCATACATTTTTTTAAACGATATAAAAGATATTTAAATTATAGAACAATGGGAGAAATAATTAATCACAGCCTTAAATATTTTTTTGACCAATTCGTGTTTTTTACTCGTTCAATATTTCAAACTTTTAATAATTTGAACGTCTGCGTGATGTACAAAGTGTAACAGTTTGTCGATAACAAGATGGTCTGCATTAGTTGTAAGAATATAAATATAAATTGTTATTTGAGTAAAATCTTATTCGGCTGTTTTATGTAGATAATTTTGTACTCGATTGGATATTATCTCCTGTCTCTATCTCTTATCCGTCACATTAATAAAATGTTTTTTGCCCGACTCTGACACTATATTACAGTTATAGTATTTATTTTCAAGAAATTACGCTAATATTACTCTCTCACGTTAAACTACCCCACTTATAACACCCTTTCAATGCCACCAGTTTATAAAAGAGAAACAACAAGCTCTTCGAAAACTCGAAAATGACATATAAAAAAGTAGGAGCAGATTAATGCCACCACGTACATTTATGGTCGAATAACCAACCTCTCGAATGATACCAACAAACGAAGACTGTTCATTTACCCTTTTTATTCCGAAATAAAAGCCTCGCTTCCCTCCACGTCCAGCGAAGGAGCCGCAAAATCTCGCTCCTAGAAAAAGCGAATCGCGTCGCCGAGGACGCTACGTGGTCGCTCATGGTCACGATCGTGCGTCCGAGAACTAATTGTTTGATCGACGAGAGAGCGGCGAGGGTCTCGGCCAGATCCCGAGCCGCGGCAGAAGCGTAACGAATCGGAAGCGAGACACGGGAGAGGTAACCAGCACGACGCGGCCGCATCCTCCGACTTATCGCGCGCCTTTCTGGGATCGTACAAAATGCACTCGACCCAATTCAACGGGTAGACGAAGAAAGAGAAAATGGTGGCGACGACGGAGAAGAGAAAAACAGGGACGAAGAATGGGGCGGGAGAGGGTGCCGGGGCGAGGGGGGCCGGCTTCCTACGCCCGGGAAAGGGAAAAGCAGTTTGCCAGGCAGCATCGAAGCCGGCCAAAAAGGCGTTAGAGAAGCCCGTCACGTTCCCGGCCGGCGTGAAAAGCATCCCTGTAAAGGAAAGGAAAACGAGGGAAAAGCGGGCCCTCGTTAGCCGTTCTGTTATTATTTCGATCTGGGTCGATCGGTTCGATCGCCGCGAAAGGAACCGCCGCGCGTCGCTGCCGGATAACGCCGGATCGGCGTGTGACGCGTCGTTCGCCGTTCGATTGTTCGAGGGGAACGACTAGACTATAAACAGCCGGCCTCGCCGCGTAATTGCCAAGGAAATTGTATTTGCAACAAATATTGATATTCCCGGACAATTATGGCCGACCCGCGGGTATTGTAGATCATTTAGCGGCCCTGCAGTTGTCAGCGGATTTATTATATATTCGGTGTCGCGTGGTAATCGACGATTTTAACTAATTGGCACGGCATTGCTCGGTTCTAGTTCTCTTTGTGAGGGAATCGAAATTCGGCTGCGTCGATGGATATTGAAATCTCGCGGGCAGCTCTTTCTTTGTGTAATTGTTTTAGCCAGTTCCAGGTAATTATCCCGAAAAATTTATCAAACAAGAAATTTATTAAAAATTTGTCGACACGCGCGCGTGCTTGCAGAATATATTACGAGCTCGTGAATAATAAATTTGCATTTTGTAGAGAATTCGCTATCGCGCTGCGCGTCATAATTTCCGTGTAATAATTGGCACGAATGAAATACAAATTGATTTTTATTTATACACAGGCTCGCCGGCGTATCGAAGTTTTACAGCGCTTTATAATCGCGACGCGAGGCGACGGGAATGAAAAATTGTGGAAACGCTGTTAATTTCTGCGAACGTACGAGTGAATGAAAATTCACGGCTATGCGATTCCAGTGTATTTAATGTAACAAAGATCGACGGTGTTCGTATCGCTTGTAAATTGAGCGAAGTCGTATTCGCAGCGGATTCCGTTCTCGGTGTATCGCGGAACGCGATTGTAATTATCTCGGGAAACGTTTCTGATTTCCGATCTGAACTTTCATCGAATCGAAATTTCCCTTTTAGATGCTCGCGAGGAACCGAATAACGGGGGAGATTTTAGAACGCGTCTCCGCGTGCGGCTAGAGTCACTGTCGCGTAAAGTGACGTTTCGGTGGTGTTATTGTGATTAAGCTACGCGATTAGATCAAGTGAATTAACCAACCATCACGCAATCATCGACCTCTCTACCGTCGAACATATTTCACCGTCTCAAGCGAATTAATATTTAATAGGGTACTGAGAGTCGGTAATCCTCTAATGAACGAAATATGATCCTCTTGGCCAG
The DNA here is from genome assembly GCA_028455555.1 of Augochlorella aurata. Lineage (NCBI taxonomy): Eukaryota > Metazoa > Arthropoda > Insecta > Hymenoptera > Halictidae > Augochlorella > Augochlorella aurata. The sequence goes on along the minus strand of CM052160.1, from coordinate 13,034,536 downwards.
AGTTCGTGATAGGGTATTGTTTATTAACAGTAATTATTCCTTAATCGACGGACTCCAATTACGAACTCTGTGATTCGAGAATTCGGATCGAATTATTTTCTACTAATGGTCTGATTTCCACTAAATTTCGCTAACAAGCGTGTTCCGCACCGTTCGTCTGCATTTCCCGTAGAAAATGATTTCTGCACGGACACAAAATTCTACGAGAATTTGAAACTATAATCCTACTAAATATACTGGCAAATCTAACGCGATCCTCGGAATAAAAATTCGTCCATTTCCATTCTTTAGACACTATGCTCCATTTAATTTCACCTTGTTCGAACTGAAAGGTCAATCTACATCGTTAAAAAAAATATATCGTAAACCAATTGACAAACATTTTTAAAAGTCTAAATAAATGTCTTAAAGACCGCTAATGCGAATTGTAATTAAAGTAAAATATTTCTTACACTATTCAAGATATATTTAAATAACGAATTCTATACGTTTATTTAAAAAACGAGTGCATCAAATGCTAAACCGTGAAATCCTGAAAAGAATTTGAAGATACGAGAGTTTTTAAAAATATTACGACCTCCGACTCGTTAGAATGATTAAGCAGAGAAATAAATGCGTGCGCTACCTCCGTGCACCTAAAATCCTTTTCTAATAAATAATCCTCCGCTTTATTTGATATTTCTTTACAAACGTTACTACTCGAGCTAAAAACTGCCCGACTCGTGAATGCAGAAACCGAAGATTTTCTATCCGCGTTACGCAGCGAGCTCTGCACAAATACACGAAGGGCGCTACGTCGATCAATGGGACGAGATACTTTGCAGGATTTGTTAAACTGGTATCTCCCGAGTCGGAGGAAATTGATAATGCGATTACGAGCTTTATACACTTTGCATGGGCGGCGCTCGATACTGCTTCACCGGGGTATAAATCAGTTGTCGTAGCCGTTGTCGACGTGTGTAACGTGTTACGAAGAACGGGAGAATATCACCACGTGACAATGGGGCAGCTGTATCCGGCGAACTCTCTGCTGCCACGAAGTAATCAGGTTTATCTCGTGGTTGCACACAGAGGCAGGTGATAGTTGGTGTCCGCTGGCACGTTGTGACGCTTAGGATGGACAGTCAGTTGCCAAGCATAATGACACCGCTCCGCCTATCCGCTATTGATACGAGACCGCCTGGTTTCGTCGTCGAGCTCTACTGCCGTTTTTACTGCCGTTTTATAACAATAAAGCGGAGAACTTTCTGCCGAACGATGTCGACAAATTGCCCGGAAGATCGTGGACGAGCATGCTTATTTTCTGCTGCGCTGATCACACGCCATCGATCGCATTGGAATTTGAGCAAGTCAGGTGTCAAATATTAGCAAACCAAAAATTCGCGCTATACCAAAGTCATTTGATTAATAACGCTCAAACTAAAAAGCTAGAATTTATCATAGGAAATATTAGTTTAATATTCTTGTATTCCAAAAAATCGTAAGGGCAATCGCTTTGGCCAATATATTGGAATAAAAATGAACTCGAGAACCAGACGAGTTTAAATATTTAAAATTCATAGCTTATTACAACTTGGAGTTCGAATAAAAAGACATACAATATTACAAGCATTTTCTGAATTTTAAATTTATTCTGTAATTCTATTTATTATTCGAAATCAATTTATCATTAGCGTATTGTTCATTTTTATTATTCGACCAATTTCTGTGAGTGATATTTACTGTTACAAAACTTTCCGGACTACTGAAAAGTTTTCTCACAATATGAACAATATTATTCCAACGTTCTCGCTTAGATAAAGCAGGTAACTTTAATTGCAGGTGTATCAAACCACGACTACAGCATCCGCGAACCTAATAATCCCCGCGAATAAACCGCATTCACGAATCCTGTTTTGCTTTCCTAATAAAGGAGAAAGATTTTTATTTAATGCATCGATACGTTCATCTTTATGAAGTGTGCTCGATCAGCATTCAGCCTCTTTGAGTCTTTGTGCCCGGACCGGTTCTTGATTAACTCGGGAACGAATGCAAATATATACATATCAGTTCCATGCGGCCACTTGAAGATCGGGAGCAGAATGTGACAATACTCTGTCGCGCGAGTAAGCGCGATCGATCCGAAGAGCATATTCTTTTTTATTGCCCTAATCGTCTGCCTATATCCTTTTGTTCTTCCTCTGACACAACGCGGAACGGGCTCCACGCTGGAATATCGGAGGGCTTTTTAAACGGGATACGAATAACCCTGCCGGGTTCATTATTCATACGAACTCTAAACATTGAACGCGGAAAAACGAATGCGCCGGCCGAGCTCGCGCGCGTCCTGCCGGCATTCTTAATACCTCTGCACGTTTAATCAGTTACAGTCACTGAGAAAAGTCTCCGCGGCCCATCTAAAATGCAGCAACTTTCTTCGAACCGGTCCGAACGGCCAGAAATTATTCAAGGAGGATTAATTTACTGCATAACCCGTAAAAGAATTCATCGGAATTTCGCGCAGTCGGAGTGGACGCCAGAGAGAATAACAAATATTGCTTTTTACAGCTATTTTTATTTGATTCATCGGTTGGTAAACTAATCCACCCACTCCCCTCTCTCTCACTCTCTTTACGATTTCAAAATAAAAGCTTGGATCGTTTGGTGCTGTTTGAAAAATGTAGAGGGTCGGAGCTTTCGGGCTCGCTGTAGGTTTTAAATAACAAAACAGTGACGCGCATTCGGGACAGATGAGTTTAATCATTTATGGTAACGGCGCGTGTTGCGTGAAGAGTTTATCGAAAAATTTATTGAATAAAAACCTTTGTGTAGCGAGTTCGCTGGACCGTTTCAAACACCGCACGGTGATGGGTACACGGACGTGCCGGACAAAATTCGTAACTTCTGAACTAATTCATTTCCGATTTAATCGACTTTCGAAGAGGACGCGATTGCGTTACGACGATCGCGGAGGAACGCTTAATAAATAATAATAAATCGATCTTATACCGGCCGATTTAATGTATTGCAGATTAATTTATTTTATTAAAGAGAACGGAGTGGTTCTACGAGATATTTCCCGCTGGAAGAGCTCGAATGGTTTGAAGAAATTTTCTTTGGCGAGTACGTATAATTCTATTAAGAAACCTGATACATCTGCATGTAATAATAGCTGCAAATTAGATGGCACAGTTGCGCCGTGAAAGCCAGTGCATTCTTCAGGATATTATTCACAATGTTTCTTTGGGGTCTTTGAGACACCATAATACTGTGCTGTCCAAGATGAGCTTTGGAGCTTAGAGACCTGCTCCCACTCCATCTGCATTAACTTCCCTATTTTGTCTTCCTTATTTGTACAGCTTTGTCTCTGCGCGGCATCGTGTTCAGGAAACTACAGTCGCAAACAGCCCATATATAAACGAAGCCAAGTAGTTTCGCCAACATTTTTAGACGCTTTTTAGTCGAGCGAAGTCAACGGAAAAGTGATCATTTTCAATTCATGGCCCAGTTCTCTTCATAATATAATAATAGTAGTAATAATAATAATAGAAGAGCTAATTAAATAATAAAATAATTTTATAGTAGATATTCCACAACTGATTAACAATGACAACCATTGATTCTCGTGAAGAGAACGTGGGAAGCGCGTTCCCGACAATGCAATAAACAGGCGCGAATTTTAAACATTTATGACACGTTCGGTCATTCAAAACTCGACGCAGACAAATATTTGATCTTGTAAAAAGCTCGACAGAGAAAAATGTTTGAAAAAGTGAAATAACCTTTTTACCATCTGTAGGACATGATAACAATTTATATTTGCAAAAATTCGTCGGCAACAATAAAATGTTTTCATTGTTTTACATTTCCGTTCAATTAGTTCCTTGTGTTCGCAACACGTTTGCGCATCATTCTACGAATATTATTTCTTACGGTCCAACGTGTGCCAGCAATGAGTTTATAATAATTGAGCGGATAATTTCAATAAAAGTAAAAATATTTCAGCATCGCCTGCAGGAACGATAATTAAACCGGCATGTTAATCGATATGTTAAGCGTGTCTGGAATATAAAGGCGGAACAAAAATATTCAATCCGGATTATTTCATTCCGTTTAAATCCGCCGTCTAATGGTAACCGTTTCGCTAAAAAGTTACAAAAGTGTTTCTCATCTTTGCTCGAATGTTTATAAAAGATTTTATTAAATGCTTGCAGAAGAACGAATTAAATGTTTTTAGTAGATTGCATTTAATGTTTATAAAAGGTATTATTAAAGGTTTATGAAATATTTGATCGAAAGTTTATAGAACATTTTATTGGGAGTTCGTAAAATGTTTAATTAATGTTCGTGCATAAACTCGTGAAGCATTTTGACAATGTCCGATAAAAGCATCTTTGTATTATAAATCAGTTGTGTATCATAAACGAGTATAAAATCCCTAGATTTTCAAGCGGAATTCGTTTGATTATGAAATCTTTGCAAAACTGCATTTATTTGACAGCTCGTTCGATTGAGATTGTGCAAGTGCATTTATTATTCTGCTGGTCAAAGCCACATTATGCTTTATTCGCCGGAAGCCAATTTTTAAGATTTTCCATTATTGTGCTACACTAAGGAGACTCTTAAAACTCGTTGTTTATATACTATAAATTATGTTACTCGAATCAATTGATAGAATTTGTTATTCCTTTCAAACGTTTTATTTAAAAATTCTTAGTTATTTATATACTATAAATTATGTTACTCGAATCAATTAATAGAATTTGTTATTCCTTTTAAACGATTTATTAAAAAATTCTTAGTTATTTATATACTATAAATTATGTTATTCAAATCAATTAATAGACTTTGTTATTCTTTTCAAACGATTTATTAAAAAATTCTTAATTACTTATATATTATATAAATTATGTTACTCGAATCAATTAATAGACTTTGTTATTCCTTTTAAACGATTTATTAAAAAATTCTTAATTACTTATATGCTAACATACTTAATTACTTATATACTTTGTTATTCCTTTTAAACGATTTATTAAAAAATTCTTAACCCTAACCCGTGACTCTGAAGAATTACGAAAACAGGACCGTCGGATAATGTGTTAAAATCCCGCAGGAATCTGAATAAACAGAGGATTTTCCTCAGCTGAAATGTCAATAAACCGAAACGTGTTCGAACCCGAGTAGCCGGCCTCGGCCATGGTCGTGGAAACCTTTCGGCAGAGAAATAAGGATTAAAAGTGGTTGCACACCTTCTCGGCGCTTGTCGGGGTCCGCGGAACGAAGGTAGAGGAACCTGAGCATGATCAAATAAACGCGACACGATTACTCAAGTAGTAAGGGACGATTACAAGGCCGACGGCGTTGCCGACGATGACGGGCAGGGGACGTTTAAAGCCCACCGTCGATAAATCTCTATTACTCTCTGTACACTGTATCCCAGAAACAGTAAGTCAATATTCCTTTCATATCGTTAATGCGAATATGACGGGTTTATATACGGGCCGCGCTTATTCATCGAGGATTTCGCCCCTGCACCCTCAGCTTTCCCTCGCCCCTCGCCGGTTATTTCTTATTTCCCTCGCGCACGGTGGAAAGGCAACACCATTCATTAGTCCACCCCCCGCTTCCTCGTTTTAATAATATTCCGCTGGTTCCCTTTGTCCATCTATCAATTTCCGCCGGGGCTATCTCTATTTTTCCTGCCACAACCCCCTTTCTCTACGCGCCCCATCTTCCCTCGCGCCGCGCCGGATCTATGACATGAGCCGATTTCTTTTTTCACGCGGAGAACAATAACGGAGTGCGCTCGTCCTGCTCCTCTTTCCACTCGACTGGAATACCATTCAAGATGTTTCCTCGGCCATAAGAGACTCCCCTATGCTTCGGATCTACTCTGCCGGGTATAGTCGCTCGTAAAAGTCTGCGCGCGCGTCAAACATCACGGTGTTACACTGTTTGGGAACGCTGATTTAATTTCTAATCGAGAGAATTTTTATCGAACAGAAAAATGTTGCTGATTTCTAGGCTTGTTACGATATTGTACAATTTGTTAATAAGACTATGAGATTTATCCACATTTTTATTTTCTTTAACCAGTTGAGTGTGTTTGACGACTATATCCGTCATGGAGATGTGGCAGAATTTTGAGTCATGACGATTATATTCGTCAACAAACAAATGAAAATTATAAATAATTTGAGTTGCATTCGTCTTTTTGGATTCGTCATCGCTTGATTATCGCGTGGCCGCTTTGCAAAGAGATCGCCACAGTTGACTGGTTAAGAAGAGATTTGTAAAAATAAAGTTTCAGAATTTTTCTGCCGATAATTACTCCTAGGAGCATTGTAATTAGTTCTAAACTTTTTTTTGCAATTTTGTGAAGTCGTAATATCATAAAATGGCGGAGTTATTTATAAATAAAACAGAAAGTTGAGACAGAGCAAGGCTTTGAAATGAGAAAATGACAATGAGAGCAGAAGGAAAAGCAAAATCCAATAGCACGCGTTACATCGGATAAAATAACATTTACCATTTTCATCAGCTCGCAAGTCTTAACAATAATGAGTCCAAACGATCCACGAACTTCGTCTGACCTGACTTCGCGTTACAACTTACAACCGCGCAAGTCGTGGCACGGCGAATTTTGTCACGGCTGTTCAAACGTTTCGCGAACTCTGATTTTAATAGTTTATTTTTCGGTCGATTCGACTTCGCCTTAGCTTTCCAAGGAGTTCAGAATAGAACTGCAGCTGCACAAAGCGTTGCTCGGAGACAGAAAGTTGCAAACTTAGCTTCCTAATTTCAGCAACGCCCGAGCCGGGCTCTCGCCACCTTCGGGATCGTGGTATGCGGTGCTGGAGTGATCCACAAATTTCATGTTTTAACTCGAGTTCGGAACTCTACTGACAATTAATGGAAGTAATGAACTAAACTGCGGAACGTGTACTGAATAATCGCGCTCCGAAAAATTCGCGCTGCTGCTCCTTCGCGAGCAGTTTCTTTCGCGAATGATTATTTCTAATTTAGGATTAAATCGACCTACGATGCTCTGAATACGATACGAATATAATACAAGTACAGGTGAAGGTCATAAAAATAATGTAAAAAGTACATGTTTTATTTATTCTCCAATTTAATCAGCAAGGGTTGAGTCTGGTAATTAAACTTGTTTATCAGAAATTTAAAATTGCATTTATCGGATAATACAGAAATCCTGCATCGATGCAATTAAGCAGTTAGGTAACTTATCAGAAAATCCCCTGAATAATCTTAATATATATAATCTAATAATTCGGTTAGCAGAAGAGTTGCTCGAGTATAGCGCTAGATTGGATCATTATCGCTTTATAATGACAATAAATAGCGTCACATACGGCTGCCATAGGTTGAGCTATTTAAACCTGGCTGATAAAGTCAGAAATAATCGAGGTACTACCGTGATTTCGCGACGATGTAAGTCAGTCCCAGCGTTCAGCAATGTTTCCGTCGGGATTTCCTCGGCCTCCGGTGGCAAACAGCTTACAAGGAGGGCGACGAGCACCGTTCAGTCGAAGAAACAAGCGAAAACATCGCCGCGGTTGATTGTACAATAAAAGTTTGCACAGCGTCTATACCGAGTTTTTCATTTGCCTTTCAAAACCGGCCGATTATTCCGCCGGGCTCTGTATCAGCCTGGCCTTTCTTCTGCGCTGAGTTACGGAGGAGCCGGCAAACTTCTTGTCCCACCCCTCCAGCAAAGTAAACCTCAATCAAACACACTGCGAGAGCCGACCCTAGCGCGAAACGTTTCGTGTCGGGGAGGACGAGGTGGAGAAGGAGGTGGGAGAGAGGTCAGATAAACGTCCCGGCGAACAATGGCCGTCGTAAATCATGTCCCACCGAATATATTGATGCACTCGATGCCGCTGGATGAGAAAGTGGATGAAAGTGGATCAGCCGCGAGCTTTTCAGAAACATCCCCGCCCCTCCCCACTCCTGATTCACGGTTCGCTTTTCAGTCCCTCTGCTTATCCGTGTCTGTTCTGTCCCCGGGTCGGACTCGATTAATCCTCTCCTGTTCCTCCTCTTGCTCCTCCTGCGCCTCCTCGTCGCGCCCTCGTCCCGCCGCCGCCTGCCCGCGCCTCTGTCAGATTCGTTTTTGAAAGCTCGCGTCACTCTGACCCGGAACGCCAAGAGTTTCGACGGTGCGTTAATTACTCCCTCAATTATCAGCGAAACCGAGGGACGAGCGCGAGAAAGGGGGGACCGCCGCGCGGACCCTACCCGGGCCGAAACTCGAGAACGCAGGGGAGACTCGAGTGAAAAGTGACTGGGGGGCGAGAGTGACATTGTAAATGATTCAAAGTCTATTATAGTCGCAGCCGTCACGCGGGATTTACGCGGAATGCTTGATGACGGAACGGAATCCGCCTGAATGCGAATAAAACGCGCCTGGATGGACTGTTCTGAAATGTTTAAGCGAAGGAAACGCGTTTAACGGACGGGGAAATAGTACCGGGGGTGTTAAACGCGCGGAAGCACTACCTGCATCTTGGAACTTTAAACCAAACAGGGTAAAAATATTTTTAAAAATATTAAAAATATTACTGATATTACTAAAGATATTATATTATTATTAATAAAATATTATATTAAAAAAAATATTACTAAATATTATAAACTGAACACATCCTTGTTTCTATGAAATAATATGTCAAAATTTATTCAACGCCATAGAGATCAATACACGTATCGAAAATAGTTATTCACGCAGTAAACAAAATTATTAATTCAAATAGTATATTTTAAGATACACTGTGAATAATCATTTGGAATAGTATTTCATCTATTTCCAGACAAAACTGAATCGATTTAGACGTCTTGCTAGTTTTATAAATAACGTTTGCTCGAATTAAAAAATTTATTCAACCATTTTCCACGGAAGACTCGTTATAGTTTCAACAATTTTGATAGACAGTAGGTTGCGATACGATTCAATACATTGATCTATACAAGCTTTTATTATAATACAAATAACGAGAAGTCTAAATAAATTCAGACTTGTCGTTCTTATAAAGCGAGCTCGACGGGTATATCACGGGGTTAATGTCAGACGTCTTGGCCACATTTAGCGACATAGAACCAGGACGCCGACGAAATCGAAATCTGATCCAATCGGAGCGAGGCGTCTCGCGAGACGGGGGAATAAACCGCAGGCCAATGATAAACAATTAATATCCGTCGGATTTGATCGCGCGCAGGTTGTGTACCAGGGCCGGAATCGGCTGGATCCGCGTGCAAACGCGACCGCAAACACTCGAGACCTGCATAAATAAGCATGATTCGTGACTGGCTGTAAATTCGTATCTTAACCAGGCCGGATACCGTTGCACCACGGTAATTGCAAATTTCGTCGAACCGTCTCAACTAGGCCAGCAATTTCTTTCCCTTCCCCATATATATTTTTTTTCACTTGCCTCGCGCTCGCTGGATATTGGGTCGTCACATGCATTCGCGACGATTCTTGCTGCGCGATGCCCGTGCAGACCGGCGACGCGATCGAGCTGAGTTTACACGGGAAATGAGTTTACATGCGAAAGTAATTCGGGAACCTGGAATAATCATTTTTACGCGCCTCGCTTTCGAGGAGCCAGATTTTCGGTAGTTGACGCGGCGCGCGCGACTCTCCAAGATGTTCCGTCTTTTCGACGCGGGTACTACTTTTTTCCGCGACCGAAGCTACCATAGCTTTGAAGAGCGAAGCTTCCTCTTTCTAACGACACCATATAACTCGATCTACGATGTTTTTTAACCGTTCTATGCGACTGAAACGAGGAACAAGTTTATTATCGCAACGTCTCCGGTATATTTTACGTTCAAAGACTAGTAAAATGATTTTAAAAAATCGTACATCAAGTTTTGAAAAATCGTTGTAAAGAGGAGACTTTAATCTTCAAATCTGTGACAGATGCAATCATGACAAAAATTTTTTACTGATTCTACAGACGCTTCAATATGGATCATTTCTTCAGTCTTTTTCAGTTTTTCTTTCACAGAACATGTCTTCGGATTTCTGCTTATTGTGGCTTGGGAAACGAGCTTTGAAGGAAATGATCGATCGACTGCGAAAGTAGAGGCGTTGAGCTTTAAAATAAGTCGAGGTTTGTTGTCCTACGATTTTCTTTTACGAAGTTATAACTGTTTGAATCTCAACAATTTTTCGAACATCGACGAAGCAAATAATCGATGTCCGAATAATTTTTGCAGCCTGTGCAATTTTGTGCGTTTTAAAACAATGAATTCCGAAATCATTGCAATTTTTTACGAGCAACGTGCAAAGGTTTACGAGATTTTTTTCCACTTAGAATGCCCGTTCGTTTCATCGGAACGACGAGCCGATTCGTGTCTGATCATCGCTCTCCGATTCTACTTATGCAGCCATACGATATAAACGACGGATTACGCAGTGTTCAGTAAATAGTGGATCGAGCGTGAAGCATTTGATTTCACCGAGCAGAAACGAATCGGAAATCGACAGTTTATTTTGCTTGGGCGCCGCTTCGTCCGCGAGGAAATGCAATTTTTAAACGAATTAATCTAGCATGATTGTTCTCGGATACAATTGATTAACGCCTGTCTATCATTCGGCGTTTCTATCTGTAATGAGCGCAAATCACGTACGACGTTCTGTATTCTCCAATAATGACGTTACAACCAGATTATTGGTTTTGATTAAATTACTCTGAGAGAGCCAATTGTACTGCGGCATTCACGTGAACAAAACTAATGACAGCGGAAGATTATATTGCATTACGATTGATCTGTATGTAGGATAATTAGCAATGCTTTATTTCTATTAAAATCTTAATTCATTTTAAAAACAATTCGAAGCATATATAGTTCTAAGAAGTGCTAAATAAAGGTTTTAATAAGAACAGTTACAATAGCATATTATTCTAACTTTATCATATATAAATGCATAAATTATCATTAGACTCTACAATCTATATAATTACATATACAATCTATTATACATTATTTGTAGATTGTATAATAGATTGTATAATAGATGGTATAATCTATTATACAATCTATATAATCTATATAATCTGCGACAAAAATCGCCAACATGGATGGCTCTAAAAACATTAGACAAAATTTGAGGAGACCGTTAATACCATTTTCTACCTGATAAAGTTATTAAACAAACCAGAACACTTTTTATTTTACCTTCGCTTAATACAGTAGTTGACTCGGTTTTATTCCGCTCGATGATCCAACGGCGGCGATGTAACAATGTACTGTTCCCAGGAAGTTCGACAGATCTCTAATTCGACCTCGCGAGGAGATCCGATATCTCCGGCCAGCAGAAATTAATGCATCGCCCGAGCGCGGGAACGCTTCCTCTCAAATTTTCGGACAAAGCAGTCAAAACATTGTACGGCCGTTCAATAGACGTCCTTTTTCATTTATTAAAAGAGAGTTCCCGTGTCGGAAGCTCTATAGCCGTTCGCGAGACCGTCTGTATCGTGGACGTCCATTCTTCAGACGTCTGTTCCATGAATGAGTATGTCTACTCTTTCATTCGTCGGACAGCTACGTGTTCAAGATAATGCTGTATATCTGAAACAATGTTCCGTGCGCGCAAAATGGCCGACGCGCGCGACCCGTCCTCGGTACAGTTTCTTTCCGACGCCGCCGGACCTTCTTTCCCCGTTTTTCCGCCGACGACAAAATGGAACTCTCGACCGGCGCGGCCATCGGTATTTAAATTAGAGGCGACGCGGGATACAACGCCGCTGAAACATGCTCGGATAATAATTTCGCTGTTTCAAGGAGGACGGAGATATTGATTGCTCGCGGCGCGGTCTACATCGGCAGAATTCGATAGTCGCGCGTCTGTTACGATGCGAGATACGTTTCTTCCTAAGGAAGGCTTTATTAGGACGGTAATTGTTGGGAACAATCGTGCGTCGACGATGTATCAAACGTATAAATAATAAACAGCCCTCCGTGGCATCGTTAACGCGCTCGCATCGTAAGGAAATTCGCGTTTACAAATTAATTCCCTTGTTAATCCTTTCCTACGTAATAACGAATCGGATTCGCGGTTTACATTTTCGAAATAATTGTAATTTAATCATCGGAAATATTTGGAAAATTATACTAGCGAACACGGGCAACGTTTAAAGATAAGGTTTCCAACGTATCCGTAGCATCATTATTCTCATTATTCGCGATTTCACAAGCGTAAACACCTGCGGCTATCTTTTTCGGAGCAAATTTCGAACTGTGGAAATACGCTACTCACTGCGGAATCTGTAAAGACTATAAATCAACGATTTTCTCGAACAATTTAGAGACGGTATAAAATAAAATCGACCGCGTTATTAAACATTTTTAAAACGATATACATCAATAATAATAACAACGATAAATAATAATACATAATATATAAATCAATAAATAATAATAAATAATATAAAACAATAACTAATAATAAATAATATAAAACAATAAATAATAATAAATAATATCTAAAACAATAACTAATAATAATCAATATATAAAACAATCAATAATGATAATAATCAACAGTTCCAGAGGAAAACGTAAACCTAAAAGTAACAACGGCCTGAAGAAAAGTGGAATCAAAATGTTGCATAAGGGATGAATTTAGTAGCACGAAGATTCCATTTTACAGATTTTTCGTCATTTTGTTTAATTTGATTTTCCACGAAAATCGGCAGTCAAGATGCGGGTTTAATTCGATTCCGCGAGCACCGTAGTCCCGTAACGCACAGAAACAAACTCCGGTAATTAATATTAAAGCCGTCGCGCGACCAATCGATGTGTCGTCGATTACTACCCCGCCCATCAATTAAATACTGCCGGCGTTTTAAACAGAATCGGGTCGTACGATGCTGTCGTTAACAGCCCGCGCCCGTTCCGGTCCCCTCGAATCATCGGTAGAAACGCGTGTATACGTTACCGCCCGTTCCTGAACCTGCCATTTTGCACCGCGCGAAACACGTACGAGTATATTTCTCCCGATAGGAGAAAAACTAATGGCCGGTGCCTCGAGTAGAACGCCATTTATCTATGTACAGGGTGCTCGGTTTCATCGGACCCTTTCCATCCCCTCGCCTCATAACGTCGCATAACACTCGACGCGGACGCCTAAACTGTTCGTATATATTTATCGTTTCATATATGCCATATCTATCGTTGCAAAAACTCGTTAATTACGCAATATAATCATTGTAAAATTAATCAGCATTGGCTTGACCAATGCGAAACTATTTGAGAGTTTCAAAGAGAAAATTTGTGTCCTTAAAAACACAATTTGTGCCCTCGGTTTTAAGAATTTTTCTGCTTTACTGCGAAGACTGTACCTTTTACTTTTATTCGACTCTTCCAAATGTAAAAATATGTTATTTGACAACATTGTTAACATTTATATGCGTTCGAATAATATCCAGTGCTTCGTTGCGCCAATTTCCGCGCAAACTGTTGATTGATTTTCGAAATTGATAACCTGAGGGAACTGTATAAAAAAGGGCGAAGTTTATTTAGGAGACAGGAATTACCTGATGAAAAATCTGTCTCGTATATATTGTTGTAATATCGTAAACATTTTGATACGTTTCAATGATATTTTAGTGCTCCGGCACGCCAATTCTCGCGCGAACTGTTGATTGATTTTCGAAATTGAAAATCTGTGGGAAAATTTATAAAAAAAAAAGGGCGAAGTTTATTTAGGAGACGGGAATCACCGGATGAAAAATCTGTCTCGTTCTCAACCTAAAATATTATTACACGGCCCGTGTACGCGATAGCCGGTCCGTCACGTATAATTGAGTTTCTAATCTCCTGCTATTAATCCTGGCCCACCGGAAGGCATGTACCTGAAATCGGTCGGTTGACGGAAATAAATCGCCGACGCTACATCACGATCGCTCCAACCCCCTATAATTTTACTCTCCACTTATCGCGAGCCGAATATTGAAGGGCGCGCGTGGACTATTGCCGGCTTTAAATGCGACCGATTCGAGCGCAAATGTTTCTTCGAAATTGCCACCGAGCTTCGAGAAGATTTTGCATTCCGCAGCCGCACATTTCGAACGTCGGGATTTGTTTCGAGCGCGGTATCGCGTATTTTCTGATTGAAAACATGACTTTATACAGAGACGACTACCGCAATGGCAAATCGCGTGCTTTGTTATCTAAATGCCCCGTAAGACGGTTATTTTATAAATATTTATACTAGATAAATAAAAGTATAAATTTAATAAAAGTCAACCTCGGAAGAAGGGGAATTATATAATATAATATTGTTCAAAATAATTCAACAAGGTATAAAGTATTTTAACAATTTTAATAAACCTCGGAAGAAGCGAAATAATATATATATATAATATTGTTCTAAATAATTTAACAAGGTATAAAGTATAAATTTAACAAATTGAATAAACCTCGGAAGAAGGGAAACTATATAATATAATGTTGTTCTAAATAATTTAACAAGGTATAAAGCATAAATTTAACAAATTTAATAAACCTCGGAAGAAGCGAAATAATATATACAATATTGTTCTAAATAATTTAACAAGGTATAAAATATAAATTTAACAAATTTAACAAACCTCGGAAGAAGGGGAACTATATAATACAATATTGTTCTAAATAATGTAACAAGGTATAAAGCATAAATTTAACAAATTTAATAAACCTCGGAAGAAGGGGAACTATATAATACAATATTGATCTAAATAATGTAACAAGGTATAAAGCATAAATTTAACAAATTTAATCAACCTCGGAAGAAGGGGAACTATATAATACAATATTGTTCTAAATAATGTAACAAGGTATAAAGCATAAATTTAACAAATTTAATAGACCTCGGAAGAAGGGGAACTATATAATACAATATTGTTCTAAATAATGTAACAAGGTATAAAGCATAAATTTAACAAATTTAATAGACCTCGGAAGAAGGGAAACTATATAATATAATATTGTTCTAAATAAAATAAGCTATAAAGTATAAATTTAACAAATTTAATAAACCTCGGAAGAAGGGAAACTATATAATATAATATTGTTGTAAATAATTTAATTACACGATATTGTTCCAAATAATTTAATAAACTTCACAGGAAGAGAAGAATATAATTAGTCAACTGGAATATCACTTCCGACAGAAATAATAGTTCGTTAATGCGATTCCTTTATATTTGACATTTCAGATGAATACATATAGATACATAATTCAATTATAAATATTAGATCTGTTGACGGCACATGGTAAAATACATTTCGAATCGAAGCAAGTAGTACAGATCCGATATATGCGACACGCTCGCATTTGTGGAATTATCGGAAGCGATAGACTGGTATAAATACATCGTAAAGTTCGATTTCGCAGTATCTCAGACAGAGACGTATCTACTCGAAGTGTGTTCAAATCTGTAAATTGGAGCTGCCATTTTAGGAGAGCATTCCAATTATTTCTGTAGAATGAGTCCGACGAGAAGGACGATATACCCGGCGCGCTGTGCTACTTCGTGCATGCTCAACGTTTTAGCAAGTCGAATGGAAGCGCAAAGTTTTATTGTGTATAAAAATCGTGACACGAGTAGGGGATAAAAGAACGTAAGTAGGTAAAGCTTGGTGCTTATGGAGGACAAAGTCGCTATTGAATACCATTAAACGACCGTGCTGGGAACTTCTTCTCTTGTCAATCACTGTAATAACGTTCCAGCTACTGCATACCGAACAAAAAATGATTCTTCGTGCTTCAGATCCCTTTATATTGCGATTGCAATGCCCAATATTCAACATAACCGCGAGGTACGCGCTTCTGTACGAAAACGAGCGACGCAATAAAGTACGTAGAACCTCCGACGGAAACGTTACTATTATTATTATTATTGTTATTATTATTATTATGAACGAAGAGTTCAATCAATGAAATTTCGCAAATCACAGTTACATTATCGATCACGTTGTAACGCGAGAACGATCGTGCCTCGCAACATTAGCAATTAGCGAGTTGAAGACTAATGAAGACACTGAAATTCGTAATTAATTGGATTCTTATTAAACGACATATGTATACACGCTAACTAATTAATGAACCGCGGATTTCCGGGTGCTCGTTGCATACGGATTCAACGCGCTCGCTGTCAGCGTTCACTTCTTTGTTCGACGTCATTTTCGACATGCTTTGTTTGTATTATGCATTATTTAAAATTAATTTCACCAGCTTCGTATGAACTGCAAGATCGCCGCGCGTGTTCAACGATAGCAGCGAACGTGTAAGGAAGTTTCAAACATTACGAAATGTAAATAACGTTTAAATATTTGTAGAAACATTTTACCGCACTCAGATTTCCATCCAAACCAGATAATTATGTATGTAAACAAGAAAAAGTGATTCGAAAACAGCGTTTTCGCGCGAAACTTAAATCGTTAGCGTTTTATTGTGTACAGATAATAACGTGGAAATTGTTTCCAGGCCGACATTCAAATTGGGAAGGTTAACACAGCCCAGATTTAAACGTTATTATATTGAAAAATATACTGAAAATATTGTTGTTATATAAATTTATAATATAAAGTTGTAAATGATCCTAGGCGTATTATGTTTTTATAGAAATGGTTCGTCGCTCGAGGGTTAACCCTTTGTACTCGAGACTATTTTAACCCCAAAACGAAGACTTTTGTTTCAACCATACTATCTTATTTTTATTAAATTATTTATTTAATTTTAATTAACATATACGGAATTAAACGCGTATGCTTATAGAAGACTTTTATTGTTTGACAATTTATCGACTACAAATTTAACAATGTGAAAATTCTCTTGAAAATAGTGTAGCAATTTTTAGCACCGTATCAGAGTCGCCGCTCGAGTGCAAAGGGTTAATACACGGCAAAGAAGTGTCTCATCGTCATTCGTCGCCCGCGCAGCACTGATCTTCGCTTATACTTCTTGATCTTATACTATTGATCTTCGCTTATACTTCGCGAAAGTATAAAAAGTCCTGGAGACTCCAAAGTTCACAAAATTGAAACGAAATCGATATTTACCATGAGCGAAAAGGGCATTTCCCCGAGCTTGCTTGTAGTTTTATGGAGTATTTGTATGAATCGCGGATCGTCGATTGCGATCCATTCGGCGTTGCAATGGAAGCTGCGGCTGCTTCGATCGCCGGATCGATTATACAACCGGTGCCGGGCACGTGATCTTCAATAATCGAGCGAAACGGACGTATCGCAAAGCGATCCCGCGTTTCAAGTGGTGCTTTACAAAACCG
The DNA here is from genome assembly GCA_028455555.1 of Augochlorella aurata. Lineage (NCBI taxonomy): Eukaryota > Metazoa > Arthropoda > Insecta > Hymenoptera > Halictidae > Augochlorella > Augochlorella aurata. Next base: position 13,017,251 of record CM052160.1, on the reverse strand, counting down.
GAACACGTACAAGGGACGGTTCCGTGCTGGTTTCGCGTATTGCGAGCCGAAGCCAGCGTGCGGTCCGCGTTTACGCCGGCGACTATTAATCACAGCACGAATCAAGGTGCGATACGCAGAAGCGTCATTCAAGCTCTCAGCCGATTTTCACCTCGATAGGTATCGCTTTCGGGCTCAAGGTATTCGGCGTTCCCTGGCAGTCGAACCGAAACACCGTCAACCTATTGATAACACGGTATCTATTCGTATTTCGCCGCGTACGCCAACGCCGCTTACTACAAATGCTCGACGCCAATGAAGAATCATCCCCGAAACTATCGCGATCGCGCCAAAGCCGTTTTAAAACTGCGCTGACCGCCGCACGGATTATTCAAATCCATTAAAAATATAGCCAGCGCCTGGAAAATATTTCAAATGACCGCGGGAAGTATATTATTCCGCAGGATATCATTGGATGCCATTCTTCGCTCACCTGTAACAGACGTTTCTGTTAACGAAATCGTTTCAGGTACGCGCTGACAAAATATGTCCGTGATTACTGGATCGATTTTAATGAAATAGCAGAGATGTCCAACTTGGAAGACACTTTGCGCTTGAACTGTGACGGAATTATGGTAAATGTAATTTCAGAGGACGTTATTGATAAAGTAATAGAGTTTGGACAACGGTTGAAGACACTTGAAGCGCGTCAATCTCTGTGGCAATTTTTGAGTTCTAAAACGAAGACGAAGCAAATCTAATTACTCGATTATGTTCCCAAAGAGAGTAGCGCTGAAGCGAAACGTCGGAATTGCGGGATTTGTCGATAAATTTTCGCGGGGTAAAAAAATAAAAGTGTTGTTCGATTTTCCGCGGTAAAACAATTCGAAATGAAACCGTAAAAGCAAGTGCAACAACAATTGCCGGCAAAATTTGATATACATTGTGTACCTGTTATTCGATATATCGGAGGTGCACGAACTTGCCAGCCAAAAAGTTTCATTCACGAAATTTCCGAGCGAAATTGTTCGATCCGAAAGGCAACGTTTAATTCCAAGTGAAACGAATTTCCAGACAATAGTCGCGACGATTCCCCTCTCCCGGTATTCATTTCACGCTCGCGTTACCCCCGTCGGAAATATTAATAGAAAATAGTAAAGCGGCCGGCGAGCTCGTAAAATTGACCAGCAGACATTCCGCGATGATGTTTACGATGATTTCTCTTTCCATTAACATCGGCGCGGCCACACACGCGCAAAACTACTCCAATCAGAAAACCGCACTGCCTACACCGCTAAACTACAAACAACCGACGGGAACACAAATAGCGTGATCGATAGGAAGAATTTGCACAGGCATTGACAGAAGCACAACGTGCTTAACGTTTAAACAGCTCGCGTCCGCTAGACAAAAGCTGCCGGATGTTGCGATACACCCATAATCTCGCGCAAATGACTTTAACTCGCAGCGAATCGCTCGAATCGCTCAAATCCCGAACGAAATTCCGAGGGAACTCGTGCTCCTAAACGCCGTAATCGGACTTCGTCCGACACGTATCTCAACCCCTTGCACTGTAACAACGTGCCAGACTCGCGACGAAGATTTCATACATAACCTAAAAAATATGAATTTTATATATTTCTCTAAACTGGAACAAAACTTGATTCATCTGTTATTAAAATCTAGGTATAAATGTATTACAACAAATTAATATTCTATCGTTCGTTTAGGGGAGTTATTAATAATGAGACAATGCTAATCAGCGTAGCTATAAAAGAAATCATAGTGCAAGGGGTTGAATTATCCCCAACCTCGTCCGTCGATTTAAACGAGTCATAAAATATTTTTATTCCTCGTTCGAGTGAAAAATATTACTTCAAACGATTCTAAACACGTAAATCGCTTACGCAAAAACAAAATATTTACGATAACCCTGGGATAATAAAGATTCGGTAAGCACCGAGCATAACCTTGACGTCAGATTGTAGATCTTTATGCTGATGAAAAAGCGCGGAGAAACCGCGTTCGTCGACGGTGAAGATTTCCTACGACAAAAGCGAGTCGTTTGTTCGCGTAGAACGTGACCCAGTGTTCGGAAGATGTGCACGTGCAACGAACGCAGGTCGATTCAAACGTCGGAGCAATGACGAGCGAAAACATCGGTGGAAACAAAGCGACGACGGGGGAAGAAAATAATGGTGTAGCGCGGTTTAAACGGCGATTAATTAATTAATGAACAACGGCTCACTTTTGATTTCAGCCCGCGAAGAGAAACACATAGCCGGTTCCGTGCGAGCATAATGCACACACAGCGCTATTCAACAAATTCCTATTATGCCGCGTTACCAGGTCAGTCGTGCGGCAACGGGATACCAACAATAAGCACCTCGCTGATGGCAGAACATGTAACAGTACAGTCACACTTGTTTCGTCAGGGGACCCGACGCTTGTTTACCCGTATTTGTAGCTAATCTAATACACGGTCTTATCGCGTCGTTTAAATTTGCATTAATCCCTTTCGTTCTTGTTCTCGCTGGCAAGATAGGGTACAGAGTATGATTTAAAACCACCTTGCCGCCCCTGCTCCCTTCTCTCTTTCTCTTCCTCTTTCTGTCTTTCTCCTTCTCTCCCCTCTCACTCTCTTTCTCATTTTATTTCCCCCCTCCGTTTTCATCAGTCTTCGTTTTCTTTCGTCGCGAACCGCAGTGACGCACGCGCTCGCTATGAAATACGTATTTGCGGACAGTAAACGTTAATTCCTTTGTGCAGCCGGTTTCATTGTGCCGCTGAATCACCGATGATCACCGCATCATTACAAAATTCCTCTGATTAATAATTAACGTTAATTTCGCCCCGTGGAAATGAAATTCCGCCAAATAATATCCTCCCCCTTTCCTATAATAATTCTCGGCAAACCGAGCTCCATCGCGCTCATGCCCGAACAATTTCGGAATCGATTTATTCGTAAAACTGTGAATTTCAAATGATTTCGCGACCGCAACGGCCGGACAACTGGCCTCGCGACGATAATCCGAGTCGCGTCTTTTTTCGAGAGAGGAAATCGACTAGTCGGTGTTTCTCCGCAAATGGAACAAAGTCGAGCGAGCGATATGCAAATTGATAGTGAGTCGAAATATGGTCGTAGCTGGGCCCGTTATTTGATAATCAGAGAACCACCCTCTCCTCGGGCAATTACATAAAACGAACTACTCGCTCGCATTGTCGTACAGCGTTGCACTTTGTAAACCCAACAGCGGAAATTTGTAATGCAAATCGACTGGATGAAACATTGTAACTTCTCGACGACTTTTTGTGCGTGCGACGCGACGCAACGTAATCTGAACGATGATTAAAATTCGCTCGAAATAAAGGGAAAAGGGATAATCGCGCGACGATTCTATTTTATAGAAAATTGAGAATCTCCTCGTTAATTGCGATGGATTTTGCTGGCACAAAATAATTATTCTGTATAGACGAGACACTTGCGAGTAACACTGTAGCACCAAGGACCTCGGTCTGTTTGTTAGCAAATAAATAATATTTCTACAAGTGCCATAAATTTGACGTTTAAATGCGACGAGCTTCTGAAAGCATTTTTCAGTTCAAACAATTATAGAAATGTATAATTACTCTAATATTTTTTGAACTTTGGAACAAAGTGTCGAAGTTGGTAAAATTTTATAGACTTATGCGACTTTGTAGACATGATTTTTGAGTTTGACAATCCGTGAAAACGTTGGGGCGAATAAAATTTATTGTTTCCTTCGCACAGTTTCCATCTGGAGTTAAGATCTAGCGGCGGCCATATTGGACTAAAGCACTTGAAAGCATCGTGGACCGTTTCAATTAGGCGTGCTTTTGGTAATTTCTGGGATGTATTTTGGTGGACCGTCTATGGCAACGTTGACAATCGACGGTCCAGTAACGTTTGAATGGCCGCCGATGTATACGCATACTCTTGATACGCTCGAAGACAATATATGGGTAGCTGTTTATCTGTAATTAGTATAATGGCCGTAGTCGCCTCGTTTCGAAAGGATAATAGTGATAGTCCTCGAACTAAACGGCACCGCACTCGGCTAGCCATCTACGCGATTCCATTGCATAGATGAGAGCACCGATAGACCATACGATGCGCAAACTGGCGGCGATCCTCGAAATTCCTGTCGACGATGATTCATACTCGTGGGACTTTGACTCTTGCCACCCATCGTCCGTGTTTATTACGAGCGGATGCTTACGTGTCCATCATTGTCCGCTAAGAATTCGGTATTCGCGTGAAAGCGGCACGCTTTGATCTCCGAGTACAATATTGTTGAACAAACAATCGAAAATATTCAAACAGTCTTCTAAGAACCGCTGAAAGAAATAATTTCAGAGAACAGTTTCAATTTTTCAGACATTTCTCGGTCGATGCTGTTAAATTTTGACGATTTTTGGCAATAGAAATAATTTTATAAAAAACGATAAAATATTAGAAACTGTTCAACTCGTGTAACAAAAGACGACGAACATTTCTCGAGAAATTCTGAAGCTGTTTTAGAAGCAGTGTTTTCAACAATTTTAATAAAGATTCCAAGTAAAATGATAGGATATTGAAATAAGAGAAAAATTGAGAAATCTTCGTTTTTCCAAGTAACAATATGATATGTTTAAAAATGGAACGAAAAGAAACTGAACGGAAATATTTGTACGGTTTCTCATGAACCGCAGTTTTAATTAAAAAAATTTCAAGTTCTAGAATTCCATTGATATGCGTTTTAGAATTCTATTCGTCTAGCTCACTGCCGTCTCTAAAAATGAGCAGCCAGCTAAATTAATGCGTCGTGACGTCATATGAAAGTAAAAATTCTAAAAGGCGCAGTAAAAGTCAAGTTTCTCGGTTCAAAAAGGAGGCTTGTTTGTATTTAATCTCTTTGATGAACACCCCACCCGAACAGATTTCGTTGGTACACTTGCTTTATACGCTCCTATCACTTAAAAAATATGCAAATACTTCAATAACTGAGTCAAGTCCCGTCGCGCACACTCTCCTGAATAATTCGCTGCATTTTCTGTTATTAAATATTTTTGTTCCGCACCCCCTCGCGCATAAATCGCGAGGCCCGCATTTATAAGATATTCATTATTGCCTCTTAATTAACGGCAGCCGAAAATTTCCAATTACCTGGCGAATATTAGGCAATTGAATAAAAATTCAATGGAAAATATTGGCTATCAACTTCAAATAAAACCGCCGGTTTACCGAATAAGGATTTCGTGCCAACGCGACTTCCGTTGCCTCGATACGTTAGCCTAAAATAATCGCGAGCCATTAATCAGCACACAAACATGTCATTTGTTATAATAAACAATAATACATATTTTACAGCGATATCGCGTTCCAGAATTAACAAATTCGATTGCAAATACGAACATTCTAATTCTCATTGTCGAGAAAATTATGTTCGCGGTCTTTTAACTATGGAATATACCGTCTCGTTGATTATCAGCATAAGGAAATACAAAATAAATGTTTCCCGCGTTCCGAATATTATAAAAATGGCCCATGAAAATGGCAATTTGCAGATCCGCAGTTTAATAGTAAAAAATTCGCTGGATTTATTGGCCTCGTCAAATTCGTATTTATCCCGGATAAATATTCGACTCGCAATCGATTGAACATTTTCAACATTTTTTTATATAATGCGAAGTATAAACGCATCGTACCCGAGAGCGACGCAACGCGCATCGTTTGATGTGTGTACTTCATCAAGCTGAAGTACTGCAATTTCCGGTAAATTCACAAATGAAACATAAAACGTAATACGAACAGCCACGCGTAAGAGAGCTATGCACGTCGTTACGTTCCGAAAACATTTCATATTACACGGAATACTATTTCGTCGTAGCTTGAGAAAATTCAACTCTCACGGAACGCGATGAAAGTAATAAATTCTTTCGTTCTCGCAGTCATTACGATGTCGTTTCAGTATTTAACAAAGCGAACTTATCTTCCGCTTTTCTGCAACTCGGACACGACAAAATACGTCCTTCGAAATTAGGATCGTTCCTGCTGCTCTGTATAGAAACAAAATCGACCCGACACACAGCTGACCGGAAACGTTTCATAATAAATCCCCGCCATTTCAGCATTGTCCAAATACAATCCCGCCATGAACTCGCTATAAAAACCGAATCCGGCAAATAAGATTTTTCATTATTAAGGTTATACCCACGATTTCATACGAAAGACTCGCCGGAACAATTTTTTCACCAAATCGTGCAATTCTCTGATTAAACCTCGATCTAACATTAACTTTTTAACATTTCAACAATTTTTAATATTTACGATATCAAACAATGAAACTACTCTTATGTTCCATTATTCCTCGAATGAATAATTTTGGTGCTTGCAAAAATCTTCAACAATGCTTTAACACCTCGATTACGCTGAAACAAAAGAATACTAACAGAAGAATAACTCGAGAAAGAAACGGAGCTTTGAGCAAATTGAAACAATTCATTTGGAAGAAGAAAAGCAGAACTTTGAGATGACGTATAACACGAAGCTTTAAGCGATATAAAAATCATGCGCGGGAACATTGAGATGCAGAAGCTCGATAAAAATTTCTGCAGTAATGCTTTAGGAGTTCCTCAGGTCATTTGAAGCAACTTTCTCCTTAGCGAAAATGTTCTGCGAGGCTTCCTTTACCAGTTATTAACGAAAAACAATGACCAATGAGAGGCGAGCTTGACTGACGCAGCCGAGGAGGGAACGCAGCTGATCTGATCTCGACTCTCATTGGTCAGCGTTTTTCGTTAATAACTCGTAAACAAAGCCGCGGATTGCATTTTCGCTAAGGAAAAAGTTGCTTCAAATGATCTCAGGAATTTAATTTCCCGATTGCGTGACTTTTGGGACACCCTGTTTATTTACATTGTTTCAATTTTTATATATATGAATAGAATTTATATTTCTTTTTATTCAATAATCCGATATAAGACTGCCTATCAAAATTTGTAATCGCCGCGATTGATTCAGCAACAATGGCCTCCACAAAGCAATAAAATAGCGATCCATATTTAGCTGCGCTACCCCTATAATATTGATGCCGGCGCGGCGTTGTTTCATCTTTTTCTTGAGCCGTTTACTTGAGAGGGCACTCGTATTGGTGACCTGAAACAGTGGAAACTCGGGTTCGCTTGGTCGTTGCGTGAAATCAATACCGCGCAGGCACACGCAAGTGTTCTTCTCTTCCATTTCTCCTTTTTCCCCGAGGCCGATCCCGTGATTTTCAACCGGGCTGGCATACTGTTGCCGGATCGGAACCGCGAATATCATTAAATTAATACTCTCCTCGGATCGTTATCGTCGATGCGATCCACCGACGAGGATCACAATAAACGAGAGACCGGGTCTTGTATTCTTCCTTTCAGCCCTCCGACGAGTAACTACGTCTTACGAATGAATTTACGTAATTGAATTTATTCACCGACGTCGTCGCGGAATTATCGAAAATTTATTTCAGCCCTTGACTCTTTCCTTTGCCGCGCCCCGGGCACAACAAACCGACGTTGCCGTGTAATTATTGGCAAGCGTGAGAGCTATAGCAAATCGCGACGGCGAAAGCGATTTAATTCGTCGATCCATAGTCTCTTCATTTGTCGTCCGACAGGAATAAATTATTATTATTATAAATTATTATTATTATAAATTATTACTATTATAAATTATTATAAATTATGATTAATTATTACAAATTATTATTATCTAATTAATGATTCGCTCTCGTGCTATTAATAATTTAGGAAATCGTTTCTGGCAACGGTTCGTAAATAAAGAATTTACAGAATGAAATAAAAATATTCTTCATAAAATGGGAGCACCCTTTTTTGATGCTGGATCATATTTATTCTGAAATTACAACGGGAAATGGATACAGTGTTGCGGTAACATGACTCATTTTTATTAAAATGCTAGTGAGATCTACTTTTGCAAATGTAAATATTTTATTACGTACCAATATATGTTTGTTCGGAACAGTTTTTGGTAAATCTTCGGAAACGCCTTGAATATCGGGATTATCAATTCATAACATAACCTGAGCAATTATTATTATCTAATTAATAATATCGCGTATGAGTAGAATTATTTTCGGTAACATAAATTTAAGAATATTTCGGTAAAGAAAATTCAGTAGGCTCGACATTTTATTTAAAAATTGTATTAACCCTATATTGCGGCGTATAATGATATTCATATCGTAGAATTATTACAAGGTTTCATAAGAAGCAATTTATTATTCAGCGAAAAATATTCGACGCCGATCGTTTTACAATTTTACTGTTACCGACTTGCAACGTTGTTTCCAAAGGTGCCATGGCAGCAATCGTAGATTATCAGTACGATAACCGTTACAGTTAACCATAAATTATATAAATATCAAGGTATACGATGAACGTGCAGCAGTAAACATTAATCTGAGATCTTTCTAATTGAACCTCCTTGACTCGTAAAAAGCTGGTGCATCAAGACCGTTATCTAATTATTTATAATAAAGCAATCGCAGACTCGGTACGTTGTAAATATCTGGCGCGCAATCGAAAGCGGGTAAAATATTGATCTGTAACTCGAATCTAGCTACTCGAAGTATAAATACGCTTAAGAAACTTGCTACTTTTCCAGCTGCGGGACTTTCGTCGATGCAACCGTTGCTGCATTAATATTTCGCCGGCAATTAGAAGAGTTGAAAAGCGAGATGGGTTCTGCAATGTCGCTTATGAAGATCAGATCGCCTACGATAGTTGCTTAACGCGACTCGAAACCTGAAATTGAAACATTCCCATCTACTCCGCGTTCCGGAAGCGTTTCAACAATTCCGAACGCCCTTAAGATTGTATTAACAACAAGGTACGTAATCGGTCGCTGTGTAAATATTTAATTCCGATAATTATGAGACACGCTGCAAGTGATTCGAGCAACGAAAGCGGCGATCAGAAAATCTCGCGAACAACGATGTGACAATTTCAGTATTAGGTGACACAAATTTCTGACCGGCTCTTGATGTCTGCTGATTGAGCGACGCGTTATCCCGGGCGATTGGATCTGTTTTGACAGTAAATTGATTTTCCCAATAATAGTTGTTTTCTATAAAGTCGAAATCGGTTTTCGAGCTGGCAGATCCGCCACAGCCAAGTTTAACGCGTTCCCGTATAATTTCTGCTCCTGTCGGTCGCAGCGCGACATTATTTTCAGAACAGTCTCATTAAACTTTGATTCCCGCACGCATTAATATTGAACGCGTCCGACGAAATACGAAAACGAACTTCGTTTTTCAAGATACCGGTCTCCGATTTTAAATAACTTTGAATAAATCTGAATATTCAACGGACTGTGACAGACTGCGAACTTTATGCATTTATAAACGGCGGGGCCCACTGGGACCTATTAAAACCGATCCTTTTATTAACCTTTCGCGCGGAATTAATCTCCTTGGTTTATTATTAGCGAGATCGCGCCGATGATAAATTCGAAGCTGCGTAATTTCGTATCTTCCCATTCAGCCGATCTGATAGGAAACCTGAGTTTTTACCTTTCACGGCGGATTTCGAGGGAGATTTTCTCTCGGACACAACCGCGTAGCGTTATATAATGTTACAGTAAAATAAATAAAAATATAAACCAAGGCGTTATTTATCATTGCGACGTACGTAGAGGATTTTCTTATTATTACGATTATCGGCAAGGAAAAATGTTTCAGATGAAACGAAATAGACGTACGTTCTATCATTATTATTTCTCGCGGGCTGAACAACGTTACGCTACCGCGGGCGTTCGCCTCGGAGAATGTGCAGGCTGGTCCCGCGCAACGAATAAATATTGAAAGTATTATTTGCCGGCGTCTCGCATAAAAACAGCTCATTTCACGTATTCGATTTGGCCCGGCATAACAAATTCCCTGGCGCGTACCGCGATCCCAGTCTCGTCCTTTATTACGTGTGAATACCGAAGCCCGATTTGATCCGGCTCGGCGGGTGCATCAAACTTTGATACAAATTCCATCCTCGAGCTATGAACAACCTGCGAGCCTTGTTTCAATAGATTCGTTGAAAAACCGTAGCGCGGCAGCCAGATAGCAGGTATTCTTGCGGCCTCGGTATTCTTTTTCCTCCCCCGCGGTCGTGTGCAGGTGTGCGTGTCCGTTTCACACGGTCGAATACATTTTTAAAATCGATCCGACTCTATCTGGCTCCGAGGCTGGCTCTGCACACGGTCGCGCCCGGTGTGCCGGGCACACTGTATTTTTAAATGCGATCGAAAGAACGTCGCGGAATGAACGGTGACTCTCCCAGGTCCTCGATATCATAATTCACCTGTACTTTTGCCGGGCGGGTCGACGATACCAGCCGAGCCCGAAAAACCTTGCCGGGCACACCTGCGCTTGGCACCGGGGCGCGACAATACATTCGAGCGGCCCGGTGCGCCGCGGATACGTGGCCGGCGAATTATTGTCCCCGTGGCAAACGCAGGTGTGTCGGCCCATACCCCGCTCCGTTCCGCCAATACTGGCCGCATCCCAACCCAGCCATGACTAAGTTTGATCGATCCTAAACCATTGAAAACCGAGGAGTCACGTGACAACCGAGGCCCGGCTTCGGGTTCCGATAAACCGACGCTCGCGCCGATTTTTAACGCACTCGCAGGCATCTTCGTCGCTCGACGCACCTGGATCATCGACAGAGCAACCTCGGGAACTATAGAATCAAGATCGAAGAGGTAAGAGACAGTTCCCTGGCACGCTCGCGCCGATTTTTAACGCATCGTAGACGTCCTCGTCTCTTAACCCCTTGCAGTACCTTTATCTTCTATCTATTACAATGATCGAATGATTTTCAATCATAATCATTTCTTAGGGGAGAAAACAAATTGATATTTATAGTGTGCCTTTATTTCGACTTAAAAAGAATAATGTTCATACTCGACAGGTTATTATTAGAAATCGCAATCCCGAGTCGGACTCGTCAAAGTACGGCAAGGGGTTGACACCTCGACTGTCAATTGACAAGTCAAAATTGGAAATCAGTTATTTATTCAATATCGTTAAAAATCAGAATGAACGTCTTATTAATGCTTTGATAAACTACTATGAAACGGCTGCTTTTAGCGCTGCGTAAATCTACTGCTGAAAGCCGCCTTTCCATACGTCCTTGCTCTTCATTATACGCTAACGAATTTGTTTTCCCGCTGCCGGAACAAAACCGTGCGTAAAAGCCGCTTAAACGTGAGACGTGTAAAAAAGCTCAGCGTAACCAGACGGTCAAGTGTACTATAAAAGAAACAACCTGATCAATCACCGTTTAGACGCTCGTACGCCGCGAACCGCGGCTAAAGTTGAGAGATTGAAGAGAGATATGATCGCAATTACGAAATAATGCAAAGCAGCCATTACACGCCGCATTCTACACAAGGCGCCGGGCGAACTCGTTGACACGGCGCAAACTTCGAACGTTTTCTTAGACTTTACAGTCTCCGGAAGGGGCGGGAGCATTAAGCAGAGAAATAAACACGAGCCCGAGACACGGGCGCGACCTCATCTCGCGCGAATGAACAAATCCCCGTGTTGCAACCCCTAAAACTGTTAATGCCTGTCATTAGACGAGGAGAACCGGTGTTCTCGTAGCCACTCAATGGCCCACTGGAACAGAGTGGGAACGCGCTAATTTATACCTTCGGATGTCTGCCGGGAATTCAGCGCGCCGCCAATGGCGATACACGAACTACCTCGCGCAAAAACAACAGTTTATTGCTTGACTCTTCTGACCGGCTGCGGAATTTTGCTCCCGGCCGTGTTTCTTAGCTAAAATAGATTATCCCGACCCATCAGCGGGACTTGCCCGTTGTCCCTCGGACATTGATTAAGGTTTAGAGCTAGATAGTAGCCCTTAGGGCACTACGGCGATTAGCCTACAACCTGGTAGGAAAAATAGGCGGGCTAACAGCAGGGACTGGTCGAGTCGAATAAATTGCACTGTCACCTCTGGACACTCACCTGACGTTTTTCACAGCCTGAAATCTATTTTACACCGGTCGTCTGTTTCGATATTCGTGGGCTCTGCGATCTACGACTATACTTCTCGAACGCCATTTCTGTATTTATTATTATTTCGTTAATGAAAATGTAAATTCTGCAGTGATTTTGAACAGAACGATCGATTAGTTGGCCGAAGGAAGGGACTAATTTTTAGCAACAGCTTTCGGAAGCGTTGTAATCTTGGCTCAAGGACAGAATATTTTATAAATAAGTAGAAATTATTATAATTTCTACTTGTAATTTGTAATGAGTCAAATGTCTTTATATGTAACGCGTGCGATAGTCTATTGGTCGCGTTACGTCTTCTCGAAATAGCATAATAGAATTTGTAAAATGCAACAATTTCTGTATTTATTATTATTTTGTTAATGAAAATGTAGATCCTGCAGTGATTTTGAACAGAACGGTCGATTAGCTGGCCGAAGGAAGGGACTAATTTCTAGCAACAGCTTTCGGAAGCGTTGTAGTCTTGGCTCAAAGACAGAATATTTTATAAATAAGTAGAAATTATTATAATTTCTGCTTATAATTTATAACGAGTCGAATGTCTTTATTTGTAACGCGTGCGATAGTCTATTGGTAGCGTTACGTATTCTCGGAATAGCATAATAGAATTTGTAAAATGCAACGGCGAAACGAGCGAAGTACCTGTAAACGTCGAGCTCGTCGACATCGTCGGATAATGTAAATCGAAATGCGCAAACGGCTCCCACCAGTCTAGAAGGTATCCATTTTCATAATGGCCTGCCCATTTAGGGCCGCGATCACGGCGTAAAAACGTATCATCGAAGAGGCGTGCATAGACAGCGTTCTTCTTTCTTTTTTTTTTCTCAGTGTCACCACTTTCATTAATGCCTCCCCGAGCGATTCCCCGCGGAGCATTATTCCTAGCAATAATCCCGTTGTACGGCGGGACGCGTGTAATTAATTAAGAAAATGACGGGGCATTATCGCGCGTCGCTCAGGACACGGCCGAAAATTCAGGTGGCTCTCCCGCGCCCGTTAAAAACTTCCTGCCGGATTAGCCGGCCGTCCGCAACACGCAACACGGCCCGCTTTTAACGCCGGCTGAAATATGTCGGGGCAGTTTTGCAGTCGCGCGCATTACAGAGCCGAAAACGGAATTGTTTGACAACACGAGAAATATAACGCGGTTCGAATCTAACGGTTACCACCCCCCGCCGTAACGCGCGATAACATTTTTCCAGTTGTGCGCACGCGAAACCGGAAACTATGCTATTTCCCTATTTCCGGCCGACGTTGCCTTCGCCCGGGAAACTCTAAATTTATGTATTTTTCAACCGCGTGTTTAACCGCTCTGAATTTCTGTAAAACGCGCCGCCGGTCTGCTTGCTGGCACATCTAGCGGCCGAAACAACCGGCGCTGCACTTTTTTATATAATTAACGAGGACAGCGGACGGTATCGAACGCGTGATTCATGCTCCTCTGAAATTTGAAAACACGGCGACTCTAAACTCTCGTTCGAGAGCCAGCTAATTTTTATACTATTGCTCGTTGAAACAATTCTTTTGTTCAAACTTCGCGCATTCGCAGCGCGCGAAGGATTTAAAAGTACGAGGGAACGCAATGGAATCTTTATTTTAACTCTATCTTCAGGCGCCTTTATCCAAGCTTTTATAAAATAATCTTCGAAAATGGAGATTCGAATAGCTGTATAAATACACCTTTTTACTTTGTCACAATAGGGAATGCTAAACAAATTTACTGATCGCTGATTAAATTACCATTAAATCTGCTGCATAAAGGAACGGAATCACGTGGCAACATTTTAATAACGAGTATGCTCGTTAAAAACAGCTAATGATATTCTTTACGAGGCTGTATATTTTACAAAAGCGGCGTATTTGAATAAAGCACGAAGAGAAAATGAAGCATATAAAACTACGATCACTTGCACACTTTTCGAAGGGATTGCCAACTGGTTAAAACTGATTAAATAACTCTAGACGTAGAGAAGGGAGCACTGCAGCAGGTTTGTCAATTCGAGAAAATGAATTTACGTTTACACAAGGAATTAGCCGGTCGTACCCGTTTGATAAATTCTTCGAGCTATCTAATTACCAGCAATGAACCCCCAGATACCGTTCCGCGGACGGCCGACGATTTCCCGTTGACATCCGACGCGGTAAAGGGTTGAACAGGAGAATGGGATTGTAGTTCAAAGAAAAGCGGGAGAGAGAGCCGGAGATAACCGCGGCTCTCGGCTCGGCTCGGACGGGATCGGGACGCGTCGGCGCGGCCTCTTGGGCGTCGAAATTAATACACGGCCCCGGTGTGTAATTGCACACAACTGCGGCACTGTATCTTTCCCCATAATCAGCCGAGGGGAGATTACGGAATGGCTCGATATGCTAATGAGGCGATAGCCTCGAAGTACGGAATCGTTGCGGACCACGGCCGCCCCCTTCTATCGAGCATCGATACGTCGCAGAGCAAATAGCAATCCACTAATGTCCGAACAATGTGTACAATGTGCATAGATAATTCGTGGGGCGGGAGCACGCGAACGCTGGGCGCAGGAATCAGTAATGACATCAATCACTTGTTATAACCAATCAGCCGTACGTTTCGTTATCCTAAACCGATCCCGGCCGTTTCCAGGGAATCGCGTTTAATACGGGCAAACCGGTGCGAATGTCGCGCGCATCGTCGCATCGGGAACCCTAATCGCCGGAACGTGGCCGATACCTTAAAGACGAGCCTTCCGTTTAGGGCATTTTCGCCCCCGGCTTTAGCAGACGGGGCTAGTTGTCCGGATTAACAGCGAACGTCGGATCGATTCGTAACTTCGCGAGGTTTTAATTTCGATTTAAGTTACCCGCTATACTAATTGCCTAGCAGTTATCATAAACATAAAATAAAAAAATTTATATAAATCCGTAATAAAGTTCAATAATTTTATGAAAACTCCGTCGCGTCAAGCGAAGAATGGACATTTATGGTTCAATAAGACAAAACATGCTACATATTTTTATTCTTGATAGTAAACAGCTTAATCAGTCACGAGGCATTCGTAATTAATTAATGCAAGCACTGTTCTTTCTCCAGAAAATTGCGCGGCGGGTGTTTTCGTTTGAATCTACCCGCAAAATTGTTCTGTAACTATGTGCCAGAGCAAAATAGAAATGTCGAGGACATGCCCGAAACGCATTTCCCGCTACTTCCAGCTGTTTAATCTTTTAGAATGATGGCAGTTAATGTTAAAAGCTCGCCAAATTATAGATAAGGCCATTAGGTAACTACTTCGCTGCTAATTAAAAATACTTGCTGTAATTTTAATGAATGTTAGTCAACCCTCCAGCGGCGCTGGAAGCGCGCGCCCTCTTTCTTACTCGCAAAGGGTACCTGTTGTTTCCCCGTTTAATTTGATCAGTACATTTTAAGCGTTCCTCGGAAGTATCTGATACTCGCAGAAAATCCCCGCGTTCCTCCGCGGCAAACATTTGCAAATTTTTTTGCGAGCCGCGCCTGCAAGATGCTGATAATACTGCGAACGTAGCTGTAATGGAAATTAGTTTTTCGCTGTTGCAGAATGCACGTGTTTGGGGATTTGATAAATAATTTTTGGTAGAAAGCTGATTGCACGTGTTTAACAATTATTGTTGCGCAAGATAGGATAAATAGGAACTAGGGGAACGAGACTGCCGAGATATTAATACAAAGTAATGGATATTCCTCTGGGACTTCGTTTCTACCTGTAGAATAAGTCTATTATATTGGAAATTAATCGATGCGGTGTTCTCAATACTTCATTGTCTCCGCCTCGAAAATGTAATCGCGAGAAGAAGCGCGTTTAAAATTTCATATTCTCTCGAGTTACAACGTCATTACGTCGATCGAACTTGTAGTCCGGCTTCGTAGATTTCAATCGGATCAGCTTGAAACTTTCGGGAAACATTTTCAAGATAATATGCTTAAAAGCGAAATCAGGAAAGTCGAAGCTGTAAACATTTTTTACGTCGCGTTTTAAAGATCAAAGGCGAGTCGTCGCACTGAAAGGTTATTAACCGAAGAAGACAATAGTCAAGAGTTCTCAGTTGTTATACGCGTGCAGTAGTGCTTCAGCAGTCACTTATTCGAGTTTAAACATTTCGAAAAGCCAGGCGATTAAAAATCGAAACTGCAGCAATGGAGAGATAGTGGTGTTGAAAATATCGTGCGTTCCTTTTAAATATTTAGAAACGGTTTCGCGTCGACGGCTAATAGTCACGACACGCGTATAGATCTCGCGGTTCGAAAGCTAATCCGCCGAACAGTGTGTCAATGATCCCGCATGCCGTTTTAGAAAATAGGCGCGCGAAGTAGTCGAATGTTAAAACAGCCCGGCTCGCTTCGAATAGGTCCGACTACGTCAATATTTTACACCGCCGCGTGCTCGATTTAAAGCACTGCCACCTTCCAAAAAGTGTGAAAAGCGAGAAATCGATATTTCGCAATCGAGAAACGCGCGCAAACGAACAACTAAAATTTCGGTCTCTTTTAACATCGAGTTGTGAACTATAAAGCATTCAACCGCGCGCTGGTTCGAAAGAAACGTCATTGAAAAATAATCATGCGCGCGCGAGCATCGCGAATATTTCAGCAACAATTATCCGGAAAACGCAAAAGCAATAAAAGATTGACAAAATCATCCGTGTGCACAAAAATCGTTATTCCGGGTTTGCGTCGGAAACAACAAAATTTACATGAAGCAATAATGCGGCCGGGGATGGGGTGCGCATAAATATTTACGATTTTTTAATTGAATCTGCGAGAAATAGTTACTCGGCGCGGTTACACGCGAAGCGTAGCACACGATTCTTTGAGTTTCGGTCGCGGTGGATTCTGAACACGATTATGTACTTACGTTTTAATTATCCTTTACCGACGCATTCTTTCAAACCTCCCTTTGTGCGGCGCTCGGTGGCGCGGCGCGGCGCGGGGGCGGGCTGTTTGCGTGCGCGTCGTCGAAACTACGTTTTCCAGGAAATTACATCGAAATGCAGGTCCTCGACGAAGAAAGCCGGCGCTGCTTTTGCTTCCGTTCTTTCCACGAGTCCTCGCCGCCCCCCGGACCGTCATTTCCGTGACCCAGTGCAATTTTGGGCGACGTGTCGCCCCACCCCCTCCAAGCTCCGCCGCCACCCCGAAATTCGTTTGTTTTGCTTCGCGTTTGCGCCCGTCTTCGGCCGCGTATCCATTCCCAAGGACCCGGCTCCCTTTATTATCCCGCAGCCCCGTCGGGTTTCCTACTTTCGTCAACTTTACGCTCCGAATTTATCCTGCCTGACCGCAGCCGTCCGTTCCGCGACCTCCTCTCGACGTCTCCGCCGCCTATCCAGTCGGATAATCGACCCCGCAACCGAGATATTACCTTTTCTTGCGAACAGATACCCGCTGTAATTTTGATGAATGTTAGTCAACCCCTCCGGCGAGGCATCGCGAGCCAGCCTCGCAAAAAGCTCGACAAGGATCCTGCTAACTTTATGAAATTTTCGTTACGTATTCTTCAAAGTTTAGACCCTCCTGGTGACGCATAAATTTTCCACGGAATCTGAATTTCGTTCATTCCGGGGTTCCAGGCGGCGGATCTTGTAAATCCGTTCTTTGGAAATTGAGGCATGGAGTGGGGCTTTGATGCACTTATGGCGAAAACGAGTGCGTGAAATATGAAATTGCTAAAGTGTCGGAAGACGTCGAAAAATGAAATCCACCATTTCTCACTTGTCATAATTGTTAAAAGAAATAAATGTCTATACTGTTCCTGTTTCGCGCAATCAATGTGTAACATTTTTATTTTACAGTAATATCCGCAGACTATTGAGCAACATGTTCGTTCAATAAAAAATTGTTTTTTATAATACCGGGCAACAACATCCTTTCTTCGACACACAATAATTCTATTAACCAGTTAACTGTTTTCAAAGAGTACACCTGTAGCGGATAAATGGAAATATTTTGTACCATGACGAGTTTCCAATTCTACGATCAGTTTCCAATTCTAGTGGAAACTGATATATATTTTCGTAAATTTAAAAAAAGATACGTATAATTAATAAGGAACAACTCGTCACCGTGTACTTTTAGCTACACATTCACGATGCCCACTTTTCAAAATTATCGCAACTGCTAAAATTGGTTAACTATCGTCGCGAATAAATTTTCTTCAAATCACGAGCGTTCTTCTCTGCGAAATCAATTGGCCATAAACGCGTAAGAAATACCACTCGATCTGCTTTACGTCCGTGGCTCGCATCACCGGTGCCACTATCCCCAAAAACCGGGTCCCTTTATTACCCAGCGACCCCATCGCGTTCCCCAATTTCGTCAACTTTACGCTTCGAATTTGTCCTGCCTGACCGCATCGGAGCTCCCGCCGACGTCTCGGCCGCCTATCCGGCGGATAATCGCGGCCGCAGCCGAGATATTAGGTTTTCTTGCGGGTTACGGATGAAGCGCGGAAAACGGTAACAAGATGGTGCCGGTAAATTTTAAGCGGAGAAGCGGAGTCGTGCCGTGGCGGCGTTACGAAGGGGGCCAGGACGTGCTAGCGTGGATTAAATATCAATGCGGTCGCCGGTACGACCGTAGTCCCGGACTCGAATTGGTCGTTCGAGGTCGTTTAACCTAATGCGAATCATAATGGAGGCGACGCCCGGCCCAGCGTTAGCCTCCCTCCCTGTTTTTAGATACCGTGCGCCTAGGATATGAATGCACTTGTTGAAATTACTGCAGCCGGAAGTGCAGTTCACCGCTCGAAAGTCGTTCCCCGGCGTGCGCGAATCGCGTCTGAAGCGTCGTTAGGCGAACTTTTCCTGCGCGAAATTTTGCGAACGGATACTCGACCAGCTACGATTGGATTTCTGTGTTCGATGCTATTGTAATTGGAGTGTTCGTGGATCGTCGTGGAAATGTGGCGAGGAGAACCGAGCGGAACGGGGTGCTTCGGATTTGATGCTTCGGACCGCGATGGTCTCTACCCCCGGGCCCCTCCCGACCGCTTTAATCCAGCCCGTGGACATGTTTCGTGTGCACGGAGCGTGACAGTTGCACAGACGGGATACTAAACGTCAGATCTATTATATACCTTGTCTGCGGAGGTGCACCATTTTGTCCGACCGCTTGCTACCCGGTTTCACCTGACCGTGCATTTCGGCAGAAAACGGGGCGCTCCGCTGGCCGTCCGTAATTCGACGGAACCTCGCAGATGCCGCGGGATTGTTGTAGCAGAAAATTTGGGCACGTTGTTTTCGAAACAGTCGGCTAGATGCGCGCCCTTCAATGTGTTTTTGCGCTCGAAGGAAATGCTTGTGCTGCTACTCGTGATAGGATCAGGCGAACGTGCGCCACCGGGGATCACGTTCCGTCTGACTAAACTTTGTCGACCGGGCTATCTTTTGCACGAATTTTCTCCGGATAAGGACACCCGGCAATTCTTGAACAACACGGTCAGATATTCCGTCGGATCCGCGAATAACGCCGCCCTTCATTTGCATGGTTTTTTAAAGCTTCCTCCTAAGGATTCTATAATTATGCCAGAATTTTGTCCAATTTCCGACGCACCGTTACAGAGTTTAACAAATAGGGAAGCCGGTTGCTTTCGACAAATTACCTTTAATTGTCTTCCGGCGTAATTAACTTTATATTTATCCAATAAGACACATTCGTTTAATTCTTCTGTTCTGCTTATTTTAAATACGTCAGTGTCTATAGTTTATTTCATTTCTATATGTAAAGATAATAGCATATGAAAACAATATAAAAATTTAATTGTCTTCCGACGTAATTAACTTTATATTTATCCAATAAGACACATTCGTTTAATTCTTCTGTTCTGCTTATTTTAAATACGTCAGTGTCTATAGTTTATTTCATTTCTATGTGTAAAGATAATAGCATATGAAAACAATATAAAAATTATACTGCTGAATTGAAAAATTTTGTCAAAAATAAAACTTTTAATTTATTTATCGTACTAAATTCCTCAAAATTCAAAATTCACATATATATATATATATATATATATATATATATATAAAGAAAACCCTATATCCCTATATCTATCTCTTTCCAGCTCCTATTTTTGAATTTCCTTAATAGATGTTTATATATTATATAAATATATGCCTATAGTTTCTTCTTAGACATAATTAACTTTATATTTACCTAATAAAATATTAAACTGTTTTATTCTTCTGTTTTGCTTATTTTAGGACACAACTGTTTAACATGTCTTATTAATAAATCGCGTTGCCCCGACATTCTGCTAGACTATAGTCTATCGAAACGGGTCGCGGCTGAACCGAAAAAATAAATCCCCGGTTATCGTCCGAATATTTTTGCCAGCAACGGTAAGTGCAGACACGAGCGCTGATGTCAGCGATACAGTAAATAACCGAGCCCTCCGCCCTCGCCACTATATTAGCTCGCCCCTCGCAGAGAGACAGATAGCATGCGCATAAGCGCGCGTATACCAACGGGGCGCGTCGTAACGCAGCTCCGATTCACACCGGAAGCCCATTTTCCATTTTACACCGTGTCAATAAACTATGTTAATTCGCAGCTCCATCGGACAGACGGGAAACTCGCGAGCGTAATTCCGACACAAGGAATTAGAGACAAGCTGTCCGTAGCAGCGGGCTGCCGGCTAATTTTTATCGGGCCATAGTTGCACATTCGATTTACATGACAAAGCTGCCGGGCCGTTGAATTTAAATGTTAAACACGGCGCCTGTTCCAGCCCGGGGTCTGCCTTCAGCGCGAAGACCGGAGGAATTGAGAAACTGGAGCGAGTTATTGACCTTGAGCAGCCGGTTGATTCGGACTCGACCATTCTTGCTCGTCCGATTTGCGTGACAAAGCGATGTCACGCCGGTACCATTCGCTGACAAGCAGACGCTTTTCTGTTCCAGCGCGAGCAGAGTGGATGCTGGACGGTCGCGAACAAAAATAATCCTCGAGCGACCTTGAACAGCGGCGGAGTGCCCGCCACTGCCATATTTAGTACCGTAAAACCGAAACGCTTCGAGTATTGTTAACGGTGATATAATAATCAGCGGGAGGATCTACGACGACCCGAATAGCTCGCTCGGATCAAATATTGCTATACGGTAACGGGGGTTCTAATTTCGGGTCGCGTCGCCCCGATTTCCCTGGCTCCGTTCCGCAGGCCGGCAAAGAATACGGCTGAAATTCAAATCGAAGTCCGCGCGGCCCGCGAACGGCGAATGTTAATGTTATCTTGGGGGGTCAGTCGGCGGGTTGCGTGGCTGAAAATTTGCATCGTCACCGCCGTGGAAAAGGCATCCGCTTTCGAATCGCATTCCAAACGATCCGCCGCGATTAAAAAGTCCGGCAGGGGGTCGAAGGGAGATGGGGGGGCACCGTTGCTACCCGGCACTTGCTACCCGCCAGCCCAGGATTCCGAGCGTCGACGTGGCCTACTGAATAATTCAATGAACGTGCGTTAATTCCCATATACATGGTGAACGGCCACGCCAAGAGACACGCGAACACCGCGGGACCGGGCCGAAACTTTGAATTGTTAATCGGCTCGCGTTGCCCAGTTTTGAATCATCCTTGGGGCGCCGCGTCGCTACCCATTAATTCTCTACACCAGCCGTCCTATTAATAATAAACGCATCGACACGCGTCCTATTTTCGTGACGCCGCTCATCGAGCAAATTGCGTTCTTATCCCCGGGAAAATGCGCGGGATATGGAATGCAAACGAACCCCGCCGCTGGAATACGGACTAGCTGCTGCCGAGGAAAACGACCGGAGAGCTCGCCCGCCGCGTTCCTGTCGCAATTTTCGTAATTATTGTTACTTATGGGTCGACCGGAGTCCAGTTCGGAAGCTCTCGGCATGGCTGCGGAGCGACGGCTGTTGGACGGAGCAACGTTTCTTTACGGAATACCTTGACAGCATCGCGGGTGCAATATTTTGTTTGGCGCTGTTTGTGCAGCTCGCATTGCATATATTTCGTGTGAAAATTCGTTCATTTTTTATTCCTGTACATTATGAATCTATAATTTCTGCGCAACCGTGTTACAAATTTCACGTGTTCGTCTATATTAAGAGCAAAATGGAGTGATAGTATCGCGCGGAAATGGGTGAAAAAAGTGGTTTTTATATTTTACATGGTCGAATCGTGAATAAATCAAGTTGCTTTCAACGCGTTTTGTATCCCTGATGACGAATCACTGGGGCTGTTGTGGGACAGCGATGAAATAACAATTTCTGGCAACGTATTGACGATTTTACATGTGAATTATTGTTACTGGGAAATGTGCGTTATGTACGGCACGGGAGATACTGTGGAAACAGAGGCTGCGCGACACGCGAACTGTATGTCACTTAAGCATCTGCTATGTACGAAAGTTGCAGGGCCGCGAGGGACGTATTAAATGGTGTACAAACTTTTGATAGTCGCAGACTTTTCGTAAATTTCAAAGTTTTCCTGAATTTCTTCAATAAAATACTTTGCGTCCGAGTTCGGCAAACGTTGTTCAATTTTTAGCGAGTGCGTGTTAAACTTTATCGGTCCCGAAACTTTCAAGCGGTGGTCCCGTCCTAAAAAATCGCGACCCAGCAGAAATCCCGAATTTCCTGAATAAAACATTGTATTCTGCACAGTTTGAGGAAACCATTAAATGTTTAACGAAAAGGAGATAAAGTCCGAAGATCTGGAAGTTTTCGTCCGATCTCGTCCCGAGAAATCAAGAAGTGGCCCCAACGCTTTCCGTAAATAAAGCATCACACTCGAATTGCTTAGTCCTTTTATTTCAGGCGCGGCCGTAATCCAAAATATCCGCAAGTGGCAAGAATCTTGAATTTCTAAAATTAAACGTTGAATTCGTCATGGCACGGTTCGAAGTGCCCTAATAAGACCGGAATAAAGCCCGTAGATCCGAAAGTTCTCAAAATTTTTATTCGAGTGAAAATAGCAAAATCCCTCAATTTCCCATACAAAATATTCCGTTCTTTATGCCGCAGATAACCTTAAATTTTCCGGAAAAGCGAGGTAAGCTCCGCGAAACCAAAACTTTTCGCTCGATCTCGCCTCAAAAACTAGAAAAGTGGCGCAAACACGGTTCGCGTAGGAAACCGAAAAATAGGAAAAGCCCATAATTTTTCACGGCAAATATTCCATCCCTTATCCGCCGGTTTCGAAAAACGTTAAATTCCCAGTAAAAGCGAGCCGAACTCCGGAAATCCAAAACTTTTCGTTTGATCTCGACTGAAAAAAAAATAGCGGGGAGCAGAGCGTAGCCCTTGAATTCCTCGAATAAAACACGACAATCTCGAAATTGCAACTCGAGTCAACATTGAGGATCCTTGAAAACCCATTAAACTGCATCGACCCGAAAGTTTTCGGTCCCCGAAAAATCAAGAAGTGCCGTCTGAAAGAATCGGCGCGCCGCGCCGGCTGCGAAGTTGCAAAAACGAGTACCGGGAATTATCGGGTTAGCGAAGTTCCTTTGCCAGTTCGATCCAATTTCTCGAGCCGAGGATTACTTAATGGAACAGCTTAGTTACAAAACTGTGCAATGTCTGCGAGGAAGCAAGCAAGCGAGGGAGCAGTCTCGGCTGACCGAGCGAAGGCGGTAATCGGTCGGCGAAGACCGAAGGAATTTCCCTCGTTAAATCGGTATCACCGCGATCGCGTCGCCGGGCGCGTTGCTCACGCGATCAATCCCGTATTCACGGTAACTCAGTCGTTGTAATTAACGACCGTATAATTATTAGCGTCCACCGAGCCGATAAAAAATGCACCGGCCCGGATATCCTGCCGGTGATTCGCGATATCGGGTTTGAACGCGAGCGGACGTACCGCCGCTGCCACGCGGCTGGTCCAGTTATCCCCTTAAATACTTAACGAATTAAACGATGCCGCTTCCGGCTGATCGATCATCCGTCGCTCCTGTAAATTGTATTACCATTCGACGCGGTGTTTCACCGGCCCGTTCTCCGGGCCTCTAATACGACTTGACCGAATGCGGCACACGTACACGCGGCCCACGGTTGATAAACGATTGAACCATCATCGGGGGAGATGATGTATCTCGAGCCCCCCGTGCCCACCCCCTCTATTCATGCATCGCGGCGGGCGTCAATAAAATCCACTTTCACGATCCCGTCCGCAAACACCGGCCCACCCTCCGGCCGACAGCGAAAAATTGATTATGCTTGATGCTCCGGGAACGCGCGTCGCGTTTAATCAAAGTAATTAACTGGACCGACGCCGTCTCGGATCACCGTTCCTCGATACACCAGCCGTGAACCTGTTTTCGCGAATTTTAGAGATGTTTGCGTACCGAGTTCCCCGCGCTCGCTGCTCGAGCTGATAACGATGCTATCTTGGACTGTAACAAGCTTCGCTGGTTTTTTAAATGTACGAGATGTTTTCGATCGGGACGCCGGCTGCTTGTTAAAAGAAACAATCTATGTAGTAACGGAGCAAGTCGCCCTCTCAACGCAGTGGATGCGGAATCTGGACGGAGTTTAGTGGAACTGTCTAACCATGGTCAGACATAGGTTCGGAAAAATCAGATAGGAAGTTTTCTTCTCTTATTCCTTACAATTATAATTTATTTAAAAATATAATACTCGGTTCAGTTTAAAGAATCGTCAAAATTTGTCTGCGATTAATATCTAGAATAACAATTTATTCATGCTATTGTATCATTATTTGAATCAAATCGTTTGTTTAGAACGTGTTTAATATAAAATACAAGGAAAGTGGATACGTCTCTTCGTGGTCAGACATCTGAATCCAGTTCCACCGATGCATAAAAATATCTAATTTCTTAAAAAGGAAACAACAAACGTAACAGATCATGATCCTGTTCCCAGCCGTTGAATGTGTGAAGTAGAAACAGCTATTCGTGGCCAGACGGTTGTTCTAATTCGCAGCAATCCCAGTGATCTTTTTTCCGTGAGATCGTATTTCACGGTGAACATTCTCATATAATTGGTGGCATTTTTCTATGTTTCCCCAGTTTCTATTAGTTCCAGAAATAACGAAACGTGGAATCTATATTTTCGCTCGCGTTATTGTTCGTTTTTACGAATGATATCAAAGCATTTCATTTTATACAATGCAAATTCGGTAGATTTTTATAATAAAGCCTTCGGAAAATATCTCTCCGTATTTATCTTTTCATCATTTGTTAGTACGCTGTATTACAACGTAAATAAAAGCAATACGTTCGTTAATAATTAATATTCGAAAGCGCGGTGCACCTTACGATTTTATTTTTATTAAACCGACAATTAACTTAATACTAGGAAAGACTGCACGAAGAAGTTGTAAAGATGATAAACGTAAACAATTACAGCTACCGGGGCAAAGAATCGATGTAGTCCCTGGAGAAAATGATGCAACCATTTTTTACGTGTTATCTTGCATCCAGTATGCAGTACAACGCTCGAGATTGGCAGTGCGATAGCAGCAGTCAAGATAGCACGATTACATTATCATTGGCTGACGTCTTATTTCCATTCTATTTTTTCTCGCTCGCTCATCGTTAGACCCAGTGAATTCATAGCACGCGCGATTTTTTAAACTTCACACGGTGAACAATTTCAGAAAGATTAACGACTTCGCTCATTACTAGGCTGCGGATTCGATGCATTTATCGCAAGATAGGGAGAAAGCAATTTAAAATAGTAACAAAATTAAAAGTATTCGAGAATGACGATATATTATTTTTAATCTATTAAAACAACTAAACGGAAAATAAATTTTCTAGTTAGTTTCTACTTCTTCCAATTTCTTCCAGTGATCATGAATTAACGATGTATACATTTTCGTTTCTCCACGTCCAGTTATGGCAATACTGTGGATCACATATTGTTATAGCAAATTTACTTGCCCACGTGCAAGTATTATAAACGTATTGTATATATACCAAGTATTATGAACGCATTGGTTAAACAATTCTATTAAATATTAATCGCATTTCGTATAGGTAACAATTGATCAAACAAGCAACTGGGTGAACCAAGCTATATATTTACATGAAACTGTAAACTTTGTTTAATCGTTGGAAACCATAACATGAGCAGAACTGTGGAATGAGCTTTTTCAAATGACTCTGGAAAATGCATACATCTAATTTCTTCAATAATCGAATTGATTTACGTCGCGAAACAATTGCCAATTAGCCACCATTCTTCCCTCATTATTCCTTAGGAAAATCAATATACAGTAAAATACAGAAAATTCTCTCCACTTCTCCCTCAGCTTGTAAACAAAAATGGACACTTTGGTAAAAGGAGATACGATTACTCGAGCCCCGAGGCTCGTGTTTATGCCGATTGTCAACAAGTGCTAACAACTTTTACAAAACATCGCGACTCGCTTTCACAGTTGTCGACATCCGCTCGAATCGTATCTCCTCTTCCCCTTCTTCTCTTGTCCAGTTTTGCTTCCCAGCTGAGGGACAATTCGAGAGGATTTACCGTGATCGTGCGCCCTCTGCAGAAACAGGAAACGAAGGCAATATAAATATTCGAAACCCTGTTTCGAGACCGGTTTCACCGAAGCGATACGAGCGGAGCTCGCAACCGCAACGCCGGCGGTAAGAGCCAATCAGAGCCGCTCGGCAGACTAAACAAATATCTCCATCACTTGGCAACCTATAAATTAACCGACCAAGATCTATACTCGCTAAACCAGCCGCCGTCTACCCGCCGCAATCCCTTGTTTTCTCGTCTGCCACGAAACTAAACCGGGGGGATAACGGTTACAAAGAGGTCGCCAAAGCGTGATCCACTGATTAAACCGTGATCTGTGATTATAGCGCGCGCCCGCGGAAGAGGGGTGAACACGCGCACAGCTTCCAGTCAAAATTTTCGTACGGAACCGTTCCGTTCTAGCGAGCTCGCGCTGTTGGTCGGCTATGCAGCGAGTGGCATGGCTGCGCATCCATCGTGACGGTGCGTTGCCCGCGAAAGAGTCGTCGTTGCGAGCGGTACGTCGATTGCATTTTAATCTGGAGGGAAAATCGTGGTGTTACGGCCGGGAGCCCCGGGGGTGTGTAACTAGTTTGCAGTACACATTTGTTAAATCCAATCAGCTCCCGCGGTGCCAAGTGAACCGCGGATTCGTTTCGTTGCTGTCGCGGCTCGTGTCCCCCGCCGACCTCCCCCCTCGCGTTCCTCGCCCCGCGGCCCGGTTTTCACCCCCTCCGGCTCGAGCCTCCCGTTCGTCGCCACCCTTATCTGCGTCTTCATCCCCCTCGTGATCCTCGGCAGCGGGGGCGCGGTTCTTTTTGTTTCGTGTTCCACGAAATCGTACAGGAAGCGGCCGCCGGTAACGAACGAAATATTGGATTAAGCAGATAAAGGTAGCACGAACTGCAATAAGTCCTCCGGAGCGTGTGCACGCGAGAGAGGAGGGACGGGTCTCGTTCCCTGGCCTCTCTCTCTCTCTCTCTCTCTCTCTCTCTCTCTTTCTCTCTCTCTCTCTCTCTCTTTCTCTCTCGCGCCCCTCTTGTCAGGGGGTGGCAACACGGGGGGAACAATGAAACGCGATACGGGGCCGAGATAAGAATGAAATTGCGTTATGGCCGGTCGAGCCGCGGTTTTCGATTCGATGCGTTTTATCACTTCCCCGCCGGACGCCCTGCTACAATTTGCTCCGACTCCTATCCACCATCGAGCCCGAGTGGATCGCGGAACGCAAACAAAGGGTTTTTTCTTTCAGGGTTTCGCCGTTCTCTTCTGCCCCTGTTCGCGGCCCGATGTTACCCGCGCAGTCATTCTCGCGTAATGACGCGACCCATTGAGCTGTTCGCGAATCAGATTGTTGCGTACGTGGGAGAAGCGTGAAATCTGCTGGCGATGGTTTACGAGTCCTCCGTGATA
Organism: Augochlorella aurata; assembly: GCA_028455555.1. Classification (NCBI taxonomy): domain Eukaryota; kingdom Metazoa; phylum Arthropoda; class Insecta; order Hymenoptera; family Halictidae; genus Augochlorella; species Augochlorella aurata. Next base: position 12,989,322 of record CM052160.1, on the reverse strand, counting down.
GCAACGGAGGAATATGGAAATACGCGGCACGCGAGAGTGCTCGAACATATTTTAAAGCTCGTTAGAAATTCGACCGTGTGGCTTGAATCATTTCGAGCTGTTGAAAGGGCAGGTTATGTCAAGGTTATGGCAGGTTACTAGGCACTGTATAATTTGTTTTAGAAAATCGAAATTTCTTGGAAATTTCTTGAAAATATTGTCTTTTAATATTTTTAATCAAAAAGAATTTTATTTCTTGTTTTTTCTTTCTTCTCGAATTTTCCTTTTAGCAGGTTTAACAAAATTGTTATAATTCCTTTGCGAAATTTTACAAAAAATAGTTTTCGTAAATTTAGCTCAGACAAATAGACTTCTTTTGGTCGACACTAAGAGGTTTAAACAATACATTTCGGAAATTTCAAACGGGATTTCAAATTCTGAAAATTTTACCGTGAGCAGTTAATGAAAAATGAAAAAAACGTGAGTTTTATATCTTTTGTCATTCGAACTAATCACAATGTAAAAAGAGAATTTGTCTAAACATTCTCTAATAAATTAATGCGTCTAACATGTCAACAAGATTCAAGTCACTCGATTTTTACAAAAAAAGCGATTCCATTTTGAAAAATATTCGAACACTTTCGCAAAGTGCAATGGATTTCTTAATCCATTCTTCTTCCTTCTTAATATTAAAACATTATGATTGTTTAATTCTTTCTGAAACTCGTCAAACTTTCAAACTTTTCAAGACGGTTTTATATTTTGGCAAAAGACGGTCCTTAATGATGCACCTGTTGCTCACTTTTTAATATTGTTCTAAATGTAGCACTCTGCAGGCTCGAAGTGCGGTTTTATCTGCATTCTCAGTTTTAACAAGCAAATGTATAAACGTTGCCTGCTATAAAATCTTTGACAGCCTCGTTTGATGAAACCTGATTAAATTTCAGTAGAAATACCTGGTCGATAATTAGCGAATTCCCGTGGACGTTTAGTGAAAGTACGCAAGAAATGCACTAATGTTTGCTTTCCTAGTAAATGGTTTCATTTGACTAGATTAGGATCGGACGGACATAAATTGCGCTGGAGAATACATTTGCTGTAACACATTAGTAAAATGATAATCATCGGTAGACAACACGAATAGAAGCATGGTCGTCTAGATTGTGCATTGCGAGCATTAGTAGCATTGCTGTTCGAATCAAGTCTCAGGTAAATATCTGAAATCTAATCTTCCATGTAGATTTCAGCAACAACAACAATAAAAATAAGAACGCGACACGTTATTCTGAGCACATAACTCATAAACGTTCGACCTTCAGCAATAATAAATAAAAACAATCGCAATAATACAGTAAAAAAAATTATTCCGATAATAATATATTATCAGAAATTCCAAAATAAATAACACTCCTCTATGATACATATTGCAGCAACTGTTGACCATATTTTAAATTCAAAAGCAAAAGTGTCGCATCTTTATGTATCGCAGTCAGTGCGCACATCTGCTAGGAACAATTATAATGCATTCCTTTGTGCATAATTTTACTAAGTAAAACATAAAAATGTGTGCACCTACTAGAGACAGTTTAAGTATCACTGCTCGCGAATGCATTTATTTCTCAAATCAGTATGCGCATGTTTTGCCTAGGATTAACACATTTACCGGATTAACGCATTTCTATATAACGTGAACAGAAAAGCCACAAGAAAAACGATTACTCGTGCGAATATGAATTAAAAATATTATTCGTTATTTCCTCTGGAAACAATTAATTTCCAACATCGATGCACGTGATATCGATTCGGACTCTGACATTTCGTCTGATCGCTTTTTGCATGGAAACAGAGTCCCCTAAAAATGTTATTATACATTCACAATGCATCAAAATTGTGGAACTATTCCGCGAGATTACATATATTTCTGCTGCAGCTGTTTCGTTACACTTTCAAAAATGGCGTCCTCATATATCGACGAAAATGCAACGCATGACGTTCGAAATTTGCAGAACTCGCTTAAATCGCTCCACAAATAAGTAGAATGGTATTGAAAAAGTTTGAGGGCGCAGTTGTTTCGATCAAATAATGGCTTGTCCCGCCGTTTTGTGTCGCACGGTTTACGGCGGAACTGGACTTTAAGATTCTTCCGCGACAAAAACAAGTTCGACGCTCGAGCCTTTTGTTTTCGTCCCATCGAGTCCCGAAAGTCGTGGAAGACACTGCGTGCCGATCTTTTCCGCTCGGAATAAGCTTTTGACAATTACGGTAACTCCGGCCAAGTATGGTCGGTCTACGAGCTATACTCCGGCGAAATCTACGCGTTGCGGGAAAATTTCAGCCGAGAATTTGAACAGGCCCCGTAATAATTCAAAATAAGAAGCGCGCTGTACAGCGGGTTTCTATGGGAACCTCGGCTGGGGAATATTTCATGCGTTCGCGTTCAATATTCGAGCACCGGAGTTCTGAAAATCTTCTCGGGATTTCTGACTTGTTACACGTTCGATTCGGTTGCAATTCAATAAGCCACTATCTCGCCGCAGGAGAAATACCGGTAGAAAAATATTTTCGATTAAAACACTCCTGTCCCTCGAATGCAACTTCTATTTTTCAAGACATCAGATACCAGCTCGATTCAATAATATTCCCCCTTGTCCTACGACAACCTCCGCCGTGGAATGTCGGAATACATAGGGGAAGGTGGATACTTCGAATCTGCTTGTTCTAAGAAGCATCGTATCGCGATAATTATACCGTATATTTCCATCTGCTTGTTCGTAAACGACACTTAAGAGCTTCGTAAGTGACACTTAAAACAGCGGAAAGCCGTTTTATTACGATTATTAAAGGAAGAAATTTCTACTTGGCTCGTGTTTGCAACAAACGATGCAGAAAATTTGTATCCGCCACGAAGATCCGCGGTCTAATAATAATGCAGCCAGGGCAAGGGGTGATTCTACATAAAAACAATATAAAAATATAGGGTACCGTTATATTGGAATTTTAATCAACCATTCGCTAATATCTAGTTACTGTAGTTCGCATGGTTCAATTTATGTTAATTAAAAATGCGCTTCCGAAATTCATCGAGGCAACATGGGTGAAGCAGTATAGTCCGGGCGAATGAAATTCTATTTAAAGAAGTTCGATCGATGTAATACATAAAAATTGTTTACGTTCGTCGTTTGTTTTAGAGCCGTGTTTCGGAGTTATTAATTGCAACGGTGCTCTAGATTTGCAGCAGATACGTGAATTTTTCAGCGAACTGCATAAATCGGTATCGTGCGTCGTCGTTGCTACTTAAACGGATGTTATACGGACAGGTATTCGTATTAGCGATGTTGTGTTATCGACTTAAGCCGATAAGGAGTACGTAACGGGCCGTGAAAATGGAAGAAATGAATACCCGATCGCAGATACGAGTAAAAAAGAACCGTTCCGTAATTCCGTTCCTCTTATGGAGATTGATCGACTCGGCAAACGCCATATTTCATCGGAGCCGTTGCCGTGCTCCTGCTTAACTCGTGTATCTTCCAGCGTCGAGTCCTTTAACATTCTTCCCGGCTCATGCATCTCGTCGAACCAGACCGAGAGCATTGTTGCCAAGATATTTCTACCTTCTGGTAGGAAATCTTCCAGGATCCTCTACGCGGACCACCCTAATGACACGCATCGATTTCAGAATCAAAGGATGAAATGACTCTGGTGCATTTCAAAATCGGCATTGCGTATTAACGATGCACAGCTGTTTTTAAACATTGTTTCCATATGCTCTAATGTCGGTAATGTTATTAAAAAATGTATAACTGTATACATCTCGTTATAAAATTGTCATTAATGATGCACCGTCTTCAAACATCGTTTTAACATGTTCCGATCTCGATAGTATTATTAAGAGATACGCAACTAGATACAGGAATAATTATATATATAATTATATACATATATAACT
>CM052160.1:12967221-12985297 GCA_028455555.1 Augochlorella aurata | reverse complement strand
TTGGAATCGTTCGCATAGCGTTCACGGTCGAAGCAGAATAAATTCCGAAAGTTGAAATTCGAGTGCTTCGATGGTATCATTTCTGAAATTGGCTGTATCTCTTACATATGCGTGTACATGTATGACCAGAGGCAGACACAAACGTCCGGATTCGCTTGGCGGGTGCAAGCCCTTTGTTAAATTTGGTTGGATCGTAATCAATCGACGATCCGCCAATTACCAATTTCCATCTTAATTGGCAAACATGGTCGAAATGAACAAGAGGATGAACGGGTCGCCCAATCTTCGATCGCAAATTTCGCCCATTCGATCGTTCGTAAAATCCTTCCGCCGGGTTCCCATCGGGCTAACGCATAAAGTCTGTCGCATACGTGCTATTCCACGATACAATACCACTGGAAATTTTGATACGTGATTCGAAGACATCTTTCAAAACGGACAATCGAACGAAAACACGCGAATCCCTCCCCTATATTTCGAGCGCACAATTGGGAACTCGGTCAAATTCTTTTTCCTGGAAAATACATTTGTTAACGCATTGTAGTTGTTTTCACAAATTTTTACCAACTAACGTAATATTGTGTAGGCAACATGTTGCCGTTGAAATTAGATTAAGAAAACGTGACGCTTCGCAATTGTGCGGTGACAGGTATTCCACGTGACGCGGCAAGTTTGACACGCTCGAAATACGCTCGAATGAATACCGCATTCGGCTTCGCCGGAATTAATTATTCGCAATTTTTCATCGTTACGGCGTTTCCTGATAGAATGGAAATTATTCCAGTAATAAGTATCGGATATCTATCAAGATATTCCAGAAACTCCGTGAAATTATTGCGCAATTAAGGAAGCTATAATGCTTCTAAGAGAACATACTCCGCATATTTCGAGTAAATTTATCAAGCAGATCGCGAGACGGGATCTCCGCCATCTTGAGGAAATCGTGCTCGTTGGTCCGCTGCCGCAATTCGACAATATTTGCTTCCGTTTCTTCAATGTCAGAGCTACCGAGCGATTCGACAGTCTCCGTCGCTCAACAAAATTCTCAAAACTGGATCTCAACAGATCCATACAATTTTAACAATCTCGCTAATTCTCGTCGTTGGAATTTCGATGGAATTTCACCGAAAAAAACTTCCTTCGATTTGAATCGCTTCGCTGAAAAAGCGAAGTCTTGCGAATTTTTCGAATTTTTCGAAAACTTGCCGGACGTAAAAACGGTTTCGAATCGCGGCGGGGCAGCAGCCAAGCTAAAATTAGCATGAGTCACGTTTCGAGATCCGGGCGGTCCGGTGTAAAGCACTGACGCGAAAGTTTTCAGGCCGCATCGGCGAAGCTCGTTGCGTTTTGAATATTTGAAAGCCGGGGGAATCGATTTTCTGCTGTCTGTGCAGTGGCAACACCTTAAAGCACAGTGGTTACGATATCGTTTTCTCCAATTATTCAACGGGTATCCTCCGTTCAATCTTATAACTCGTCGAAAGCATAAATATTTATACAGTTACCGGCGGCGCTGGTACTTGCACTTTTTAAATGTAAATACGCCGGCGCGAACTTCTTCTCTTTTTCCCGGCCGTGTCCCGGCATCGAAAAAACTTCTTGACGAGGGGCCGGGGAAATTCTAATTCTAACTTCGCCGCCGTTTGTAATTCAGTTTTACAGGCGTAACGCGACCGTTCATTACGGCCGGTAATGTCTACACACTCCGTCATATCTATGTAAATACGCGGATTCCCTTCCGCCGTCGCTTCATTCTTTTCATGATAAAATGCCGGCGCCGTTGGACCAGCCACGACCACTGGCCAATTTTCTCCTTTACGAGGAACAACTTTTCAGACGTCTACGGCCGCTGAGAAATATCCACGAATATTTTTCGGAGCTGGCCTACGTGTTCAATTTTCTTGGAAATAAATAGCCGCTGATTCGCAACAATGCCGGATCACTCGCCGATGCCTCGTTTTCGCAGATTCGATCTTCCTGTAATTCCTTAGAGTTCGTCGCCTTTAATTGTTTCCCGGATTGAACGAGGCTAGCTTTCTTGCGAGTCGTCGTTCACCTTCATTCCTAGGCTTTGGTACTGGATTAATCGTATTTTCACTCTACTTCGAAGAAATTATTAGGTTGGAAATTATGAAACGGGCTTTTTTGGTTAGTCTGTGTTCAATTGCGACTTCATCACAACGTGCGCTCGATATTTTTATTTATAAATTTTAAAGATATTCTTCTTACTTATTTTGTAAAAATGTTTCATGTTTGTGTTTCATTTTTATTTTATATTTCTCCGAAATCAGATGGAAACAAAACGCGATTTATTTCGAGGCTCATCGACGATGCTCAAATTGACAGAACGAAATTTTTGGAATCAATATCAAGCATTTTTTTCATTGATTAATGTTTCTCGAAGCTTGAGCTGCACCATGATTCAATTTGTACTCATACAAAAAAAGTAGATGTAAATCGTGTTTTGTTTGGAGAAATATAAAATAAAAATAGAATACAGACATGAAAAAATTTTACAAAATGAGTAAGAAGAATACCTTTAAAATTTATAAATAAAGATATCTTTTCCAACCTAATAGTAACATTCATATTTAGTAGATCATGAATAAATCACGTTAAAAATATCTCACTCAAGAATTAATTCATAGTTCACGCAATAATATATTAATCTGCAATTATTTAATCTGCTTATTTTTATCTGTTACAAGGTCTCGCGTGGCTTGTTAATTATTTTATTAAAACGACTACTCGATCTTGCTTTACAAGCGCTCCTCCATTGAAATTCATTTTGAAAACATCATATCAAATTGTAATTATGAAGATACGCTCGATTTATACAAAGTATACGATTTTTCGAATAACGAGCGACACGAGAGAGTTCTATTACAGTTCGTCTAATACAAATTCATAACAAAACTGGACGATTATTCAACGTTGCTCGATAAATGCTATTTTATGGATTCGTTCGTTTGTGGCACGTACGTGTATCCAGTAATCCGCAACACGAATTTTCATTTTGGAAACATCGGGCACCAGTAGTATGTTAAAAACCGAGCCGGTTTTCGTATCAATGAAATATTAGTAATCACTGAGTGACGTAAAGTGTCAATGGAAAAACTTTGCGGGAATTCCAGCGCCATCGTTTTATCTGCCGCGCGGGCATATAATCCGCTTAATTGTTTACATGTTGAAATATTAATAATAGGCGCGCGAGAGTGGCTGTATTCTAGGGAGCCATTAATCATCGGGGCCGAAAATCATTTCGATTTGAAATGTAAATTATTTCCCGAAGAGACGTTCCATGATTGCGGTGCGCGCGATATTGACGGATCCAAATAAACGAGAAATTCGGTGCCTCTGGAAATAAAAACACGATAATCCGGCAGTGGATTATGGTTACCGCGCTGTCCTTCGCGATACATTTTCTGACTCCAAATATTTTGATGCCGTTGTTAAATTAACAACCCGCGTTTTTCCGATTGACGCGGCATGCTCGTCGGATCAATCCGTCTGGCGAGAACCGCGAGCGACAGTGGCAACAATAATAAAAGGCTTCTCGTTGCAACCGCCGCCATATTGATAGTCTGAAATACGCTCTCGACGAAGTTCGCGTTCTACTTTCACTCGAAGATTCCTACTCGGGGACACTTTAACTTCGTAGAATAAAACGGACCGATCTATTTTGCAACTTCTAGAGTATCCACCTTGAGCATCTATTGTTCTAACAATCCTCCAACACCTCGAGATCACTTGAGCGAACTAAAGAGAACGCGATATTTGTATCAAAGTTGCCGAACAGCGCAGTTCCTCGATCTTTCATAGATCATCAGCGTGGCCTATCTGCTGCCGCAATCATTGCAGTGCAATCGTAACAATAATATCAAGAATTAAGGGTTAAAGATGGTTGCGAACAATAACGGCAGAGTGTTTGAACGAAGTGGAAGAATTACAAAAGGAGCTGAGAGAGTGGCAGTGAGGATTGTCATCGACGAGAAAGCAATTCAAACAATTATAATTATTATACAGTGTGAGAATGACTAGTACAATAATTAATACAAATTTTAGAAGCGTGCGAAATTAAATAGAAAACAGTGATACATGAAAATTTGAGGACTGGTACAGGTTTTTATATAAATAAATTACATGATTAAAATATTCGCACTTATAATTTAATTACGTATTTGATACGAAATTATCGAACTAATAAATAAATTATTCCTATTTGGTATGTACGTGTTCTCCCTAAGAAGATTTATTATCAATTAAATTACTCGTCGGTAGAAAATAATTTCCATGTAGCTTCTTTTCGTTACAATTGACTCAGACAATTTTTGATTTGATGAACAATCACCATCTATACACAATTAAACAATAACACGATTTATTTCTAAACATCCGAGCATGTTCCACGCACATCCCAAACTCGATACTCTCTGACTCTGGTAAAATTGAATTCCAGAGACTTCGGCACACTATGAGAACCACTTTCTCCCAACAATGTACCGTGCATTCGCCAGAAGAAGGCACGGCGTGTTAACATTCCCACTTCTGCTCCAGTCTGCTGCAGCCTCCTATGTTCGCGGATAGTACTCGACTATTGGCCGAAAACGGTGTCGAATATCAACAGCGGGTCGTAGTGTTGATATTCGACACCGTCTTCGGCCAATAGCTGATTACTCCTTGCGATCGTAGGAGAGATAGCGGACTGTGGCAGAATTGGTAATGTAAACACAGCTTTTTCTCGGCAACGCACGATACACAATTGCCATTAGAGATCGTTACCCTGGATCTGTCAGATTCCTGCGGATCTCAGTCCGTCTCGCGAAACTTGGCAGAAACTAATCGTAAGGTAGATCAACCCCTTGCACTATGATTTCTTTCAGAACTACGTTGATTGGCACTTCGTTCTTAATAATTTCCTCGATGAAACGAGAGGATTTTTGTTACTTCCTTTCCCAAATTTTGATGACAGAAGATTCAAATTTTCTTTCGATTTAATGGAAATTATTGGCAGCCGTATTTATTAAATTATGTACGAAATGATCGTCACGAGTCTGACTCGTCATTATAGTGCAAGGGGTTAACACTATGCCGTCCGGTGGCACGACGTTGGTGCCATGCGAAAACTATGGGGCAAGCACCGGTGGCACCACGTTGGTGCTATGCGCTTACAATATATAATATACATACAATATATATACAATACACATACAATATACATACAATATACGCTTGTTACAGAAACAAAAAATTAGGAGAACAGATTTAATGTATAAATCTTGTGGATTCGCGTTACACCTCGGACACTGCTTCGCTTCCTATCATTTAAAAGAAAAATACTAAGTGTTCAAGAAAATATAAATGAGTCAGAAAGAAAGAATCTCGATTAGATGTGCGGACGACATAGTATTAAGAACCGATCCCGAAATCAGCGCGACAACAACGCCGGTGTCCATATAAAAGAACCGCCGCCGATTTCAATAAATTGACAAGCACTGCGAGATTGATCACGAATCGACCTACATTCAGAGTTTCTCGGATATCGAAAAGCGCCGAGAAGTTTTGAGTCCCGTGCAGGCCACTTTCCCGACGACGTTTCCAACGGTGCCGTCTATATCCGCTCCTGAAAGACGTGTATGCATCTCCCGGCGACGGGAATATCGTATTTACGTGTGGATATGAATCGTTTCGCATGGAATTCGAGCCGGGTCCTGGTGACCAGACGCCATTCAAAATGGTCCGCGCTCGCGTTACCTATGGGAGATGGCCGGGCTGCTCGTAATTCAAAAATGTTTTTGCGCCGTCTCCCGGCTGCAGGAGCAGCGGCAGCAGGGTAGAGAGGCAGGCAGCGGTCGACCAGCATCGTCGACCGAATTTAATTAAGCGGGAAAACTTTGCAACGCCGCGATGAATTTTTCGTCGTGTTATTACGCGGAGGAACGCCGAATCGTTTGGCTAACAGGCTTCTCTTGATTGAAGCAGCAACAACAAAAAACAACCGGAACGGCGAACGGGATTATTAAACGCGGCTCTCCGCGCGTCCGCTTCCGCTTCCGCGTCGCTGAACGTGCCACACGGCCGAACAATTATAATTGAACATCCGCGCCGGTTAGCATTAATCAGGATGTGCCCGGGGAAAAAGGACGAAAGTTTCTTTGCGGCCCCGGAGTCTCGAGTGAGTTGTGAAACGTTTACGTTGGGATCTGCAGTAAACGGACGGACTGATGCGTGGTGTTTACTGATCGTTTCACGTTTCACGGCGTTCCGCATAAAGCGGGCCGCTTGATTATCTTTTCTAATTGCGCCGCTGCGGGGACCTGGTACTTCGACCGAACTGATTTCGAGCTGTCTTTCTTAGGCTAGCACTGTTTCAGGGACACCCTGTCGAATCTTACGTTAATAACCATTTAATTGTATATTATTCGTTATACCAACCGTTTCATTCTCCCGTGCCGCGAATAAGACAATTTTTCATGGGAAATGTCAAATATAGTTCAATGACGTGAGCTTATTAAAGTTATGGATTAAACGGAAAGCTCGAAATATATTGCGTAATTGAACAGAATGAATAATTCAGTGCAGGCGCGATTAAAATGTCGCGTAATAATGGTCCGTGAATGTTCTATCAGAAGATTGTACTAATGCAGGATATCCGTAGTTTCGTGTTTCAATGAAGAAAAATTCCTTTAAAAGAGAATGTCTTTGTAATGTTAAATATATTACGAGGCCGTAACGTCGAATAGGTGAGAATAGAAATTTTGTAGGCGGACGATGAATTTACCTTCGCCGACGATATAATAGCGTTCGTTGAAACGGATGAAATGGCCTATCGAATAATACAGCACCTTCGACGCGGACATGCCCTGGAAAATATTTTTTCGGCGAGCCTCGAGGACGCAACGTTGCAAGGGGGGAAGGGAAACGGCGGCGACTTGTCGGTCAGAGCGAAATGGTAAATCTATTAAAAAAGTTATTTCCCGTGAATAAACGTTTATCCATCGCGGACCGACAGGCCGGTGAGCGAAGACCCACGGGAACGTCCCATTCAAACTCAAATACCGTCGTTTAATCCAAATAATGATGCAGTTAAATCTTTCAGAGGGAAACTCTTTGGCCCGGGACCATTATGCCAAGGCCGGGCTTTCGAATGCAGTCAGACGGTGTCTGGCGAGTCATCTAGTGCTATCGATCGAGGAAAAAAAAAGGAATATGGGCTCCGTGTTCTGTTGAAAATCCGAATCGATAGTCGCTTTTAAACGTTTGCTATCCGCACTTTGTAGCGGCACTTAGCTCAAACTGTTACTCTTAAGACGGGCTTAGAACTTCGAACTCGTGATAATTAACCCTTTACACTCGATTGGTGACTCTGCGGCACCGCTAAAATTGTTCTATCACGTTCCAAAATAATGTTTCTATTAACAAAAGTTAGATTTAATAAATTCTTAAAAGCGAAACTGTTGGTACGAGTCACAAGAGTCATATGCATAAAATGCACTTTAAGATAATATAAGCCAGACAAATTATTTTAGATTTACAGTTAAAATGGCTACGATTGCAAATGGTTAATATCTGTTTGAAATCTGAAATCAGGGCTATCGTGTGTAAAACTGTGAAGTGTAAAAGCGAATATTTTTACGAATATGTTTTTGAAAACATTTTTACAAAATGTCAAGGTTATGTCAATGTTATAAGTGGTGGATACGCAAGTGATACGAATTATTGAATTTTTATTTATTTATTTGAATTTTATTATTTTATTACTTAACTATTGAATAGTTTCCAAGTATTTAGTATAAAATTTGTAAGAATAAAGCTAAAAGTACGCTATTAACATTAAAACTAACAGTAATTAAACGAGACTAAAATATTACCGAGTAACGTCTGCCCAAAGTATTTTTCCAATTTCATAATAATTGTAAAAAGCAAAGAAAAAAATAAAATAAAGCTAAAGAAAAGTAGCATGTTGACAGAGGAAGAGGATTTTATCCCAATAAAGTATTTAAGATAAATATTATCGCAATAAGATGTCTCGAACGTCACGTTGCGATAAAATATATCAAACGAATAAAAACATTTGACTTTCGCGTTACACGTCGAAATAACACGGGAATCTACAAATGCTCGGCCAGTTTGCGTTATCTATTATGTATAAAGACGAAGCAGAAGAACATACTACGCATATTTATGCGAGCTTCTACAAGAACACGGGAAGAAGTTACAAACAGAGACGAATGTAAGAAAAAGTGAGGTTTCGCAGAAAAATTTTATTTTTTCCGCTTTTCCCCGTGCATCTTAGGTTCCCGTACTCCTGCTGCATATAATAGTATCGCGTTTATCATTGTCTTGGGCGTGGTAGTTCCTACTCTTCAGCTACATATTTTCGCTCGTACCAACGTTTGCCACATCGTCCTTGTCTCTCTCTGTATTTGCCTTCGTTTGAGAGCATTCTTCCGACGCACTAAATGCTCGCGATGATGGAAATCCTGCAGACGTTCGTTCCTGGAACTTAATAACTCCGGTTTTCTCAGTACACAGTTTTATTATGTTCGTGTCGCGATGATCTCGAACAACGTCCTCTGTATCATTCGAGTCGCGTGTATTTGCTCAATGAGGAGTTTCCAAGTAAAATAAAGTTCTCGGTAAATATTTATTAAGCTCCCGTGTTTGCTCAACACGTTCACTGCCACGTCAGCTACACGTGGTTGACACAGTTCTTTCTCTATTTTAAACATTCACGTTCTCTCGTAATCTCGTCTAAAAGAATTCGAAGACCGTTGGAATAATTTTGAACTCGGCCATTCGAGTCGGCTTAACTAAATTATTTTAATTTTCCGAGATCTCTTCGAGCGACGGTTTCGTATTTAATGCGTTAACAATTTGTCTAAGAAAGTCTATTTATAGATTTCGAAAATTCTGTTCGGATGTGACAATCGTGAACGAAACTATTATCCATTTTAATTTACTGGATAACGCGCCGATAAAACTGTTTTCTGTGTCGTTTAGGAATTTCGCCAATCCACTTACACCGTCGCAATTCGAAAGCGGGTATCCACGGGTAAAAGGAAGCCTCGTTGGAGGATCTTTGGACGTTACCAACGAAAATCAATATCGTGGTTTAAGAGGGAAGTGTATAGCTATACGGGGAACAAGATATCGTGTGCGATCGAAGTCGAACACAAGATGGCGGACCGGGAGCGCAGGAGAGCGTCGCACGCAAATTAACCCGAATTGAAAAATAAACGCAATAACGTAGCGAAGAAAGCACGGAGATGTTTCAAATTAAGGGGGAAACACTCTCCGGGTCTATGACGGACTATTTTCTGCCAGTATAATGCGTCCTTCAATGGGCAAGCTGCTTTTCTACTCCCGGGCTTAAAAATATCCCCTTTATGCGACAGCGCGTCCATACATACGGCTCCGTTCGAACAAAAGAATTCCTCCCCACAAAAGTTGACGTCTTAGAAAAGAGGAACTCGTCACGGAACTCTCTAATGGCCGAGATTTTCGCGGTCCTCGATATATTGCTTTAAGTAGAAAGTTGGTGAACATCCGTTCCTTCACAACTGACAGCTCCCTCGCAACCGAATAAATAAAAGTACCGCGGAACATTGTGAACCGACGAACATCGTGCAGCCGCGCTGTACAAATCAGTTCTTAAATTTAAACAATTAATAACAATTTACATATCGCATTTCGTTTGAAGCCTTCTGAAATCTTATGACATGATTTCAACATTCAGACGTATTTGGGGCGCGGAGAAAATTCTTTTCCTATATCTACCCTTCAATTTTATATATTTTTTGTCTGTTCAACGAACATACTAGTCACAAAACTGTGCAATAAAATTTATGTTGAGCTTTCAAATTTTCTCGATTCGATTCAGTACATTTTCGGAGCCTTTTTCGAGAATTGTTAACAATTCGTCGACTTGAATAATTTATGGGGGATCTCCTAGTTTCGGTAATACTATTTTTAATTCTTTTTTGTACAATGACAGTATCTCGCTTTTTATCAATTTTTAATTTTAACCTACTAGAGGATAGAAACGTTCGTGACCTGTATCAGAAGACCGTAAAAAGTCGAAAAACGAAATAGATTTGAACAGTGAACATTTTCAGGAAAAACAGAGAGTTTTTCACAAAGGAACAGAATTTTTTCCGTACCCTGCATGTAGTTGTAAAAAGTAAAAGTTTCATTGCTTGCACATGACAACCGTTATATTTCGTTTCCGGTACATTTTGGTGCTTTGAAAGGCATATCTAATTTTTACAAAATGATAATTTGTGTATAAAGCTTTTGTAGTATACATACATCATTGAATTCTGATATTTGAACATGAAGCAGTCTGCTCAATTGTTTAACAGATCGCCAGAAATTTTCTTACAGTTGTGAAATTTTTGTGGAAAATGAATCGAAATGGCCGACTCGAGCGAAGAACAAGTGGCGTTTAATGATCGCCGCTGGAAAATTTACATTGCGAACGTTTCGCTCAATATTGAAAGTAAATAAAGCTTACCATAGTGTCTCATTACTTTTTCATACATTATTGGCAAAACATGGGAAGTTTCTCATTGAACTCGAGTGCTTCTGATTCATTCGGGATTTAATAAACTGGACCGTGAATTTCTATATATGCGCGCGCCGCATTTTGATTGCGCGCACGGAAGTTCCGCTTTACATATCCGGCGGATAGGCAAACAAAATTTGTTTGTTAATCGATTTCCCATGGAAAACAAGCTCGGCTAAAAATCGGCTCGACCGAGTAGTTTTCGAATCACGTTACCGTAGTTCCGTTTCGAACGTCGCAGCAGATGGAACCACGCGAGTTCTATCCACGAATCGTTGGCAACGATGACAAATGTTTTCCCTGCATCAAGTCGTAACACGTCCCCCGAGAAAAATCGTCGGCTTTGCAGATTGTCCAGCAATATTAGGTCGAATACGAACAGAAGGATACATCATTCTATAATGAAAAGTGTCAGCTTGTCCGGGGACCCTTCCTCAAACGAACGTCTATTTCAAGATGGCGCGACTATTTCAAGGACCTTGGACAAAAAATAAATATGAAGGGCTGCTGCCTGAAGAACGACAATCTCTAATATTAAAACCTTTGCAATGTAGAATAGTGCATTTCTGCCAGGAAAAATGGTTTTGAGAAATACTGCTACGAAAATTAGCAAATATAAAATATTCGATTAATTTTAAATATCTCCAGTAATCAAAGCGCGTGTAATTTTTGTATTTAAATATTTCTTCGTACCTTCACGCGTCGAGTGCTACGAAAATTCAGGTGATCAAAAATCTGCTTGTTTAAAAATGAATTCAGCTCTGTCCGAATTCGCGATATATTTTATCCAGGCGCATCGCACAGCTTCGAATAAATAATCGTTATTGGAGGATGGAAACAATAAAAGTGAATTTCGTTAAAAGTTTGCCCGGTTAATTTATTATAAATTATAATTAACGTTTATGAAATCTCCATAATGAAATACGTTTATTAATTTCAAAAGAGAAAGGCATCGGTAGCACCCACCCAGAGAATGGACGCGCACAGACGCGAAAATGAATGAACGCGTACGATTTTTGCGCGATAACTTCGTGTACAAAAATAACATATTGATACGGCTTGTCGTTAATTCAACGCGGCAGAGGGAACGGAATAATTCGGGTTTAAAAACATTAATGATTTACTGTTATAAAATGAGATGAAGGAACAGAAATGAAGTTTCTAATATTCATGGCACAATCAAAGCCGTAAATATTAGAACAGTCTGCATATGCATACACGCGTGTACTGAATATTTTATTACGCGAAAAGTGACGAAATTTCTGATGCGATTTTGTTGCCAAATTTTCGATTAAAGTCCACCATGCTTCAAATTCGGACCCGAAGTATTATCGTTATTTAATCCGACGTAGCTTCGTGACAACAAATCTGACAACATTCTACCCAGGGGCATTTTGAAGGGCGAAGTCTCTCCTCTCATCACAGCTGATTAACCTGCTTTGGAAACAATTTTTCTTTTCACAGCAAATGGAAAAATGAGGACGGTCTCCTAATCTTGAAAATGCCACGAGTTCGAATAAAATTGAGGGAAAAAATACAACGGTGTTTAAAGTTACTTAAATTACGATGGATTTGAAGATCAAATGAAAATTTGGAGGTCGAACAAGAGGTATGCCAATTGCCGCTAACTTGATTTTCCAACATGTTTGATTTTTTAAATAGACCACAAAGTACCGACGAAAGCTGGCTCATTGGCAGCGTGTTTTTGACATTGCATTACCATCGCGTCTAAAGCACAAGACGTCATCATGAATGTCCGCGGTGAAATTCTTATTAAAATCCGCGCGGAAGAGAAAATTTCTCGGGCAGCATAATTTGCCGGGATGACGGGTGTGGGTTACCTGTAATTGTACAGCATTCGCTCGAAGGAACGTAGATCGTCGTGTAATCGACGTAGACGGGACGAGACACTTATCTTCTAACGACCCTCGATGCGTCAACAGCCACGTGAAATGCAAACGTTCGCGTTCCATTACACGCGAATCAATAGGGCGCGCGCACCTACGTACAAACGGCGGCCCCGCGGTACCGTGTCACGGAACAGTTTCCCCCTGCGCTGCCATCGTTTTTTCTGTCATCAATGACAGCGATGACGGTGTTCGGCGCTCGCAGTTCCGACACCGGCCGATCGGAAACGCGTTTCGGAAATCGCGTGTTAATATTGAAATAACGCCGTTGTAATTATGCTCATCGAATCGGCGCGTTCGTGCCGGCATTATTATAAAATCGTCAATGTTTTACCTCCAGCAAAATATGTACATATGTACCGACTACCGGCGCGGCGACGGCTCCGCCGCTGTTTGAAATGGCTTGATCGATTGTACGTTCAATTAACTGGGCAACGTATTTAAACGGAAACACTGGCAAGACCGTGTTAGCACGCGCACGTGTGCAAACCAGCGCTAACCTTTGAACAAAGCCGATATGAAAACTGCCAGATATCGCTAATCTTTGTCTTTGTTAATTCACCTTTATCGCGTTATTAATAGCGACGGCGATGCCACTGCCGGATGTCTGATATAATCTTTTTGGCTTTTAATGGACGATCAACCCTTTATGTGTGCGACAGTCGCCACTAAACTCCGGATTCTACGCATTTATGCGAGTTGAAAATGTAATCTGTAATAATAAGTAGCAAAGTTGCTGTAAATAAATACAATAAATAATTATTGCAAATAAATGGTAAGGTTATTATAAATTAATTTTATCTAAATAAATTCGGTCACACGATACACGTGTTATTAAATAATAATACTCCTAGTTGTCCTTAACACACGTAAAAACGATTCGACGATTTGAAAATTCTTTTATCAAATGACTTTATCTCATTTATTTAATTATGCTTGGAGATCCACAGTCTGCTATATTTATTTAAATCTGCGTCCTGTTTGAAAACTGGGAAACTAGATGAGAATATTTTCGTCCGTCCGATCCACAATCTATTCGCGTAAATGCTATCCACTTTCGTGTCTAGCGTAGCTCCAACCAAAAATATGTAACAAGTCGGTGCAATTTATGTTACCGGCGTCGTCTGTTGCACGAAAAAGCAGCGTTCACTTGTTAAACTTGACTGGCACAAATGAAATTCCACTTAGCGTCCGGCGGACCAGACGGGAACGGCCAGGGCTAATGAATTAACCACTTGCATAATCACGCTATAAAAAACGGGAGAATACAGGATACTGGCATATTAATGTTCCAGGCTGGAGAATGTGATTCTTTATAGAAAGAAAAAGGTCGCCAGGATGAAATAAAATTTTTACGCGAACCCCCGCGGGAAAGTAGGTTACAGCCGGCGGGATTGTTATATGCGCCGTTACGCGCGGCCGCCATTTTGCGCCGGCTAGTAAAACCGGAGGGTCCTTAGTCGATTGACTAATCATCGACAGATCAGCCCGGGGAGCGGAGCGACCGTGTCAATGGAGCAGGTCACCGGTTCTCATACATAATATCAACGTTTTAGTAATCCATGCAGGCGCCGCGGAGCTATCCGGTATTTCCTGGTCACGTATTCGAAAAGAAGGTGGCCCCAGAAATAGGGTGAGCTAGAGGAAGAGGCCGCGGAGGAAGGCCGAGAAAGTGGGAAAGACAGATGTCTAGGTGGTTGAGACACCCTCGAGAATAATGGAACACCGATAGATCGCGGCGGCTCCTCCCCATTCACTTTTTTCGCAATCTTTCTTTAGCGAATCGTAGCCGGATCCGGTAATCATTCGTTCCGGGCGCAGCTGATCCTAAAATTGGTTTCTTATGGGCCGTGTCGTTCGTCATCGTAAGAAACGAGCCCCCGGCCGTGCGGAAAGGATTCGGCTGCGAAAATGATGGGAGGTTACATTGAAAACCGTCATATTTCTGACTTAGGAGCCACGCTTCCGCCATTTTCTCGGCGCTCACGCGATCCTGGAACCGCGCTCCGCGTGATACCTGCAAAAACCTGCTCGCTTATTAACGCTCTCGCGCCGGGAACACGTTCTCCGAACGATGGCACGGCTAATTGAAAAAGTCGAGCACTCGATCATTCGGCGTCATTCATTGCCCCGGTTGTTGGGATAATTTGAATCGCGTGGGAACGATAATATACACGCCTCTCTTATGCGAACTGACCAGGCTTATTGGTTTTCGGTCACTGGAAGGCTCGATTGCAGTGCGGATATGGATCTTTGTTTATTTATACAGTGAATTCTGCTATATATAGATCATCCTGACTTGAACTGTCTACTTGTGAAACGTAATTAGATGATAAGGAATTCGGTGGTTCGGATAATCGAGGCTATACTGTACCAGGAACCGATGACTTTTGCGAGCGAATACTGGACGAGGAGGCTTTGAGTATTCATAGTTGCGCAAATTAATTAATATATTGACAATGAATATTGACATAGAATTATTGAAATAAAATATATTGACATAGTTGATTAAATATTGACAATGAAAGAATAGGATTTGATTTAAATTCAAATCAATTTAAATCAATATTATCGGACAATGGGTTAATGACCTGTTTTTAACGAGTGTACTCGTCACAGCACAGATAACTGGTCAAAAAGTATATATATTTCGATATTCTCTATTAAATTGCATATCTTACAAAAGTGTTGCACTTGAACGAAATAGGAAGGGAATGAAACACGTGCAGTATAATTACCGTAGCTTACACAGTTTACAGAGATCACAAACTGATTACCAAAGGATGATATAAGCGAGGAAACAACCCTTACAACAGCAGCGTCAAACTCGTGTTTCTCAATATTTTCAAACACCGAAGCTGGCACACATGAACTCCCGCCTCCGGATGGTGTTCTCCTCAATCAGAAATCTGGTCATGTGCACGCATGCGAGCCAATTCCGTAGTTTCTGTTGCTTAACTGTTGTTCGCGCAAACATTAGCATGCATTTTTGTAGTTTCATGTTTCCTGTTATCCCGTACGGCGCAGTGGAAACGTAGCTTCCCTGCAAACCTTTCACGGATATTGTTGCAACGTTCCGCGTGGTCGGGGGGAGGAAAAAAAAATGTTCAAAGCAAAAACCGTATCGAGCAGCGCGCGAAAGAATTTTCTGCAACCGAAAGGATAGAATTTTATGGAAGCGCTGTTACGTAGTTACCCGATAAATGGGAAACAGTTGTCAAAGGAGATGGGAGCTGTGTTTGGTAGTAAAAGACGACGCCAAGTGAAAAATATAAAGCATTTTATGTAGGCATAAAACGGCACGACCTTTCACTGCGACCTAATACTTTACAGGCGTAAATCCCTTGTCGGAAGACGATGCAGTTTCGACCAGGCGAGAGTCGACGGGATCGAATCATTGATCGGCGGTCGCGAACGTCCGGAGAGAAAAAAAAAGAGATCATCGCTGCTGACGATTGTTCACGGGCTAACGCACATTTTCTACGTAAAACCGAGTCATTACTGGCCAAACGAATCGCTTTTTGAGCGCGACGTCGCGCCGGCCCGTTTTATGAATATGAAACACCGCGTAGTTGTGTCTGTTTGGATAGATAATTAAATTATTACGTTTCTCGTTCCGGGATATTTTCGCGAACGCGAGAGACAATATAATTTCCATGCGCCGCGTCCGCGAGCTGGACATATTCATTTGGCAGAGTTGTTATTTCCACGGCAATTAATAACGGAATACCCGTTCAATAATTATACAGGATTTTTAATGACATTTTTTAATGATATTGTTCTCCAATTTTCTTGTCCCTACGAGATCCATGCTTTTCCTCCCTTTTGCATAGACTTGTAACGCGAGTATCGAAAACTGTAAATTTCTTACCGACAGCAAAATGTGAAAAAGTTTGGAACAAATATCCCGAGATTCCTTGCAGCTCCGTCTACGAAATATTCGCAGCGAAGCTTTGTTAGCAATTAATAACAGAATACCTAGCTGTTAATTGGAGCCGCGCAGCACGGCGCAGGTATCTGGGCCATCCGGTCGGGTCGTATGGTTGGATGACCGTATCGCATATAACAGTATTAGTCGAGCAGAGTCTATAAATAAAGTGAACAGGTCTCAAACTTGTTTCCGTTGTAGCATCTAGACGTTTCAAGATAAGACCACTGGCAAACGCTTTTGCCAATGACACTTGTTTCACGGCCATCACTTGCCCGAGCATCGCTACCTTGCAATCACTTTCATCGTCTGCATTCGACGAATGAACTCTGTCTACAGTATTTCAAAAATTCAAGCAATACTATTAAAAAATAAATAAATTAATTAATTCACCCCAGCTGTCCTTTAGCTTGTTAACAAAAATGGACAATTTGGGAGGAGGAGATACGATCATTCACAGCTGCCGATTGTCAACAACTATAAAAACGAGCCGCGAGGCTCGAATAAATCGTATCTCCTCTTCCCAAATTGTCCATTGTTGTTTACAACCTGAAGGATAATTAAATTTACAGTAACTCGTCTCCTGAGTTTCGATTGTCGTTTAATTACCCGATTCGCTGCCAGTCCGCGGATTTTTCGAAACAGAAATTTTCTACGATAATGGCAGAGGACAAAAGATTACGTTAAAATTCCGTTAAATAGTAGAATAACTGGAACGAGTTCGAACAAAAAGGAGTTCGCGAATTTTGTAAAACGTAGATCATTTTACCGCTGAATGATAAAAGGTGGAATCGTCGAGCTCTGATAATACAATCGCGGGCGAACAAAGTATGTATTAACTTTGTCGCTTGCACGGTGAACAGGGACAAGAAGTGGCCCTTTTTAAAAATGAACAGCAGAAGTTCGCGATTCATAATTGACTGTAAAACATCTTTAGTATCCGTCGTAACAAGAAATCTGTGCCATGCGCAGCTAACGCGGCTTCATTTCATGCAACATTAATTTAACATTCTGATGAATTATACAAACGCACAAAGACCGTGCGGCACCGGCTCCGACTGACATATATTCCCGCGGCTCATAAACTTGGAAATATGCTCAAGCGAACTTTTCCAGTTCGAAAGGTTATTCTAAAGAATTCATAGATTTCTTTGACACGCCTAGGACCATACATTTTCCAATATGTTCCTGGGATCTAATTTTTAATATTCAAATACCGTTTTCTCTCTCTCTCTCTCGCTCTCTTTCGCTCTCTTTCGTTCTCTTTCGCTCTCTTTCGCTCTCTTTCGCTCTCTCTCTCGCTCTCTCTCTCTCTCTCACCCTCTCTCGCTCTCTCGCGCCCTCTCTCTCTCTCGCTCTGTCTCGCTTTCTTTCGCTCTCTTTCGCTCTCTCTCGCTCTCTTTTGCTCTCTCTCTCGCTCTCTTTCGCTCTCTCTCTCGCTCTCTCTTGCTCTGTCTCGCTCTCTCTAGCTCTCTCTAGCTCTCTCTAGCTCTCTTTCGCTCTCTCTCTCTCGCTCTCTTTTGCTCTCTCTCTCTCGCTCTCTTTCGCTCTCTCTCTTGCTCTCTCGCGCCCTCTCTCTCTCCCGCTCTCTCTCTCTCTCTCGCAATACGGCAGCACTCATCCCGCTATTACAATGAATACAGGAACTATTACTCCGAATTTGATGCTGGCATT
>CM052160.1:12954308-12967121 GCA_028455555.1 Augochlorella aurata | reverse complement strand
TAATTGTACATTAACACTATTTTTACTGACTTTTTGTATTATACAACTTACCGAATGAACTTAGCGATGACTAAAATAAAAATCGAGAAGCGACTGCATAGAAATCATAGAACAAAGGAAAAATATTTAACAATTAGTAAATAATAATATTTATAAATAATATTTATTAATTATTAAAAGATGTCTTTCAACCCCTTTGGTAAAAGCAGCGTTAAATGGAAATTACAAAAATGAACGCGTTCCTTAATCTCGACTCTAGAAATATTAGTGAAGCTACTTCGATGATTTCGATTTGTCTCTAATGATGAAAATAGGTTCCATCGAGATTCCTGGCAGGTACGTAACATGCGAACGCTGGCAGAGCCTGAATGATCGCTGATTAACCACAGGTTGCAACAGAGTTCCCATTGCCTCATTGAATCTGTTTCGGAAGTTATCGAACACACCGTGTACATTGCTCTGGCACAAAAGGCAGGGCACAGCCTGGCACAACCGAGAGGGAAACGATGGAACAACGAACAACCTGCGGCCAGAATTATTTATTCACACGCACGAACTAGCCCGCGATATACGAAATAGCGCAAAAGATGGGTCGGTGTTCATGGCGGTTTATGTTAATCAGTTTCCCGGCCACGTTAACTGGACCGTGCATCGTGACCCCGTTTCACGATGTTTGACGGAACAAGAAACATTCGGGACGCGAGATGTTACCGCACTTTAAATTAGACGGGGAACGAACTTGTAGTATTCGTACGAACAATATTGTAAATTCCGTTTTTCACGATTTTTTCGTTCAGAGAACCGTATCTCTGCTAAAGTATATTCCATCGAAATCGTGGAAATGTAACTGTTGCAAGAACCATTTTGGCCGTGTACTGCTCCGCAAAAATCTAAACGCGATTTAATCTTTAATATTTTTATATCAATTAACCACTTTGGAAAATATCTTCGTTCGCAGTATATTATTTATATTTTTATATTTGCTCATTTTATTTTGTCTTGGCCTCGTAATATTCAAAATATCTGAAAATATTAGTTTCTATCAAAAACAGCTGATAATAATCAAGAAGAATCAAAGAAAATCCAGAAAAAGACGAAGAAAATTTCAGAATACATTTGAGGACAAAGGGAACATAGCTCCCTAAGAAATATAATCGACAATCTTCCAACAGGCAACACTGTAAGGTACAGTGTCAAATAGCTAATTCGTAAATTGGCAGAGACAGTCTTCGTGCGCTCTAATAACCAATGGCAACAGCGTTTGAGTGCAGTATACGCTGCTCAGATGCAACGTGCAGTCATAATCCACGCACGTGTGCGTCAAGTTTGTTACAATATCGTTTCAAAGGATCCCGCTAATTGAAACGCATGTTCCATCTCGCTGTGTCTGGTGATTATTAATTTATAAGAGCCGCTACGGCGGCCATTCGTACCGCGAACTATTGCTTTAACCCTCGTATTGTCTTCACGTAATAGCTACATTTATACCCCGCCTGGAAACTGTGTCATAATTAAAAGCGCATCAGAGCTACGTGTTGAACCGCCGCCGTCTTTTAATGTCCACGAATTCGTCGGCATTAAATTCAACCTCGCGGACCAACATGTCAATTTTATGCATTGTTTCTAACGAAGTTAGTTATGTTACGCCCCAAATAAGGACATGAAACATACGACTCTCTTTCATCCATTTATCGTCAATTGTTACAACAGACTTTGTTAACACTTTGGAGATCTTTCTCGACGAATTAAATGTTAGAAAGTCTTTGTTGTCTAAAAAAATGTGTATTCTTTTACGCACTTTGTCAGTGTACATTGTTTTTGGAAGATTGATGCATCAGTAATCAATTTAAAACGTAAATAATTGGTCACAAAATACTCAGTTTTTTATGGAATAGTTTTTAGATAAATAAAGTAAGAAAAATAAAACTATATCTATCTTTCTGTTAACAAAAATTGTTAAAATCGTGACTTGGCATTTAACAACGGAGCACTCGAAGCGACTATCTCGTTTTACTTGGTGAGAATTATTATCGTAATATACGCCTGAACAAATAAATTTATCGATTTAATTATCCACAGACGCGTGTTTTTAATTTCACTAATCGCGAAATAAAAAACCTCGGAGAGTCAATGTTAATTAAAAAACCGATTGTGAACCGCTTTTTCGGGCACCGGTCGAATCAGTTGGCATCAGCGTCTCGGAGACGTCGCCCTGCAATTTAGCAAGGAGAAAAAAGGAGCCCGTAAAACGTCGAGGCGGCGTGAAATCACTCACCGTGAATCGAATGAAAGAACGTATCAACTATTTTCACGTTCCTCCGCGAACTCTACGCTTGCTCATTAAACGAAGACAAACCTTTGCTTAACGTTCGAGCTTAAGATCGTTCTTGAACGAGGGTCGCCGTACCGCGAGACTTTCAGCACACTATAGAGATACTCTCGAGCCCGAGAAATGAGAAACGAAAGCCACTTTTGCTATCACTTTACCAAAGATCTACCTTAACCGTTCCCTAACAGTTCCCGGCACCGTCTCGTATTATCGTTCGTACCGGACTCGTTCGTTGTATTTGGTCGAGTGCCTCGATTACCCGATGTCGGGGACACAGAAAAGAAAGAAGAACGAGACAGGTTTATGACACGACGAGTGGTGACCGCCAGGTTTTCGGAGAGCCTAGACGAAGAGCACTCTCGCAGCCGCCAACAATTTAAATTAGGAACACCGGCACGAGAAGACCGTCCCATTGTCGCGGGCCTTTGCTAAACACGCGAATTTTTGCCGCCCAGATTTTTCTATCCGACAACGTGTATTGAACTTCAGGCGATTATACAGCAGTCGACTGAACTATTGCTTGGGGCTAATTGTCTCGTTGACCTTCCTCTTTGAGGATTCCGATCTCGCACATAATCTCTGTCTATGAAGGGCTCATTGTCTTCCGTCTACTTAGATATGCATGGCCAAGTCCCGCTAATGGGTTCAAATTAGAGCTCTTAGTATACAGATAGCTGTGTACTCTAACAATAAGTGCTTACTATAGCCTCAATTTGCTTTTGAAATACCAATTTAAGTGGTACGTTCGGATACGGGACCTGGTGAGCAGCGGGTATCGAGTCTCGTTCCTTATTTTTTCCAGCGGAAATTTCATTTCGGTGTTTCGAAAACATCAAAAATCTCTTTCTTTTTTAGAAAGCTATGGGAAAGAGAACAATTTTCTGAAAGCATCAAGCGTATACTAAAATAAATATGTATTAATCGAACGTAGTCAGTGACGGTCAACAAGCTGACGCGATATATATACGTAAACGGAAAATTGGGGGCAGAAATCTCATTTCGCTTAGATTTACATTAAAATGTGCAAGAGTATGCAAAGGATTAAAATTGAGGGGATTGCATACACGCGGGAATGATGAAAAAAGGAAGACAGTGCATGTTTGCGAAATTTTTTCATGTGTACCATTATGCTCTTCTTGTTTCAGCGGTTTCCGGCGTCCATTAAAAATATAAAGTTGTAACAGTGACTCTTACATTTTCACGTTCAAGATGACTTTTGAATTAATATATTTTTAGAAACGTTGCAGACACGGGGATCCGCGCGTGACGGGCTTTGAAAAACATCTCTGTCAATTTTTATCTCGACGGAAACAAGCAAAATATTTGTATAAAGTGAACGGGCGGAACTGTTGTAGTATCCGTGACAGACGACTTTCTGGTTTTCCGAAATATAAAAATTATTCGTTTTTCATTGCTAAATTCGAACAGGGCCGGGTGCACGGAAAAGTTTTCGACAGGTACTAGACGATTGCATCCAAACTGGCTGCATAAATCTCCAGCCGAATCGATGCGCCGCTTGAAACGTATTCCCGGCATTGTTCTAAAAAGGTTCGTGCGATATAAAAAGCGGAAGATCCGCGTGACATTATTTGCTCGGTAAGCTAAAAGATTCCGCGTTGCGGGAATTACAGAACAATGCGATTAGTTCTTCATGACTAACTCCGCGGAAGCCGCGAATGCATGAAATTCCCCGTATCAAAGTATACGAACCCGTTCCGCGCAAACCGTGCTTTTTAGTACGCATTTATATGAAAAATTATCCCGTTCATTCAAATCGAACGAGTACCGAGATGCCGGGATCTAAATTGAATGGCTAGCCAAGTACTCGGGTATTCGGATACTATCGGAATATCCGAGGAGCAGTAAAAGTCCTAGTTCAGGTAATCCATTTCAGTTAAGACTAGTTCTAGAGTCTAGAGCGAATTGCGGCCAGCGGGATCAAGCCTTCAATCCTTAAGACTTTGTTTTTGCGAGGATCGGGCGATCAGAGTAATCGCATTTCAGCACGCGCTATAAGTTAATTGTTGGAGGAAGCTGCCGCAGATTTTTCATCGGAATACAAATTTTAATGCGTACATTTTCCATCCAATCGTAATAATGATATTCACACAACCTCTGACATTTTATTCTTACCTCCGTTCCTTCGTTACTTAATACACTACGCAAGTAAAGGACTTATGCCAATTATTTTTCCATAAGTCCGAATAAATAAGAATAATAGCATCCTCCCAGCTAATAGCCTGCCAGGGTTGACAACACCTTTCTTCTATCGGATAAAATAGAAAAGAAAACGACGGAAAAAATGTCTGCAGACTTTGCAAAATAATCTTCTTTCGAGTGTTTCTCTCGGTATTTGCAACAGAAATGATTGCAAAACATTTAGAAAATTAAAAAATGCTGCTTTTATCATTAATATTATTTAAAAAAAAGATTTACTTTAAAGTTGGATCATAGCAAAAGCTAAATCGCAAACATGATTTTAGTAAAAATTCTTGACTCGATTGCGGTTGTTCCATTAAAAAAAGAGATCTACTTTAAAGTCGGATCATAGCAAAAGCTAAATCGCAAACATGATTTTGGTAAAAATTCTTGACTCGATTGCGGTTGTTCGACGTCTTCCATTCAGCATCTTCCGGCCAATTTAGCGCGCGGACGTGTTTCATCCAGTTAGCAATTATTCCGCACGCAAACGTCGATACTGTATAACGCGAGAGCTGCCTATTATCCGGGGAAACAAAATCATTAAGTTTTATGATGAACCCGCGGGATTTTGGAAGACTCGAGCGCTGAAGTGGTTGCTGTCGAAGTCGCCGGGAGTTTAATCACCTAATTAGGTCATCGTCGCTCCACTCGACGTCACATTAATGAAAGAATGGGACTGCATAGCCGCGCTAATTGTAATGTATGGCCAGATATATTCTCAAAGATATGATGAACTCTAGCAAGCCTCGCGCTATATTCCGTATCCAGATAGAGGATTATTAAAGTGCTCCTTTAATAAACTACGAATGCGTTTAAATTACGGCACGGCGACTGAAATAAGGGCCAGGGGCGTTCGCTCGGTATTCCGAGCGTTTATTCTCTGCGAACGGTAAAGAACGTGGACACAATTATATTAGTCCATCGGTCATGTACAAATGTACATATTTCGCAGCCTGTTCTATGCAATATAGTTCACATTATAACGAGCACGCTGATGTAAACTTAATCACGGTGTCGTGTAATTATAATTGATTGTAACTCTATGCTCGTTGGTTTATTAATGCTCGGAATGCTGCTAGGCTTGCGTGCGATAATTTCGTCTAAGTTAACATTAAATTAGCCGTGTTTTCGATGAACATGGTTAAATAATTAATGCGATATTATCGCCAACTGTTTTATTAATTTAGTGCCGAGACGCCGAAATGGAACGGCGCTCAGATACGATTTCGAGTATTTCCGATCGTTTATAAATTTGTTTATCCCATTAGCATTTCGGTATTTCCATTCGAATGAAAATTACTTCATTTATTTAATTTATATATAACTTGTTTAGAATTTAAAACTGGATCGATGCGCATTCGTGATATTTCCAGGTTTATGAATTGCGATTATTGAGTTACTATTATTAAACAAAAATGATATTTTCAGTTGTACAATTAGTTTTCGCAGATCATTGCATAACAATAAAATAGGAAGATTAACAGTCTAGTTATTAGAAATGGATAAACTTTCGGAACAGCGAACTAATTTGCACACCCGATACGAACTTCGACGTGTATGCATGTGTGTATACAGAAACTTTTGCAAATGACTGTGCACTGGAATACTGGAATGTTAGCAATCTAGCGTAGATTGCCACAAACAGTTTCCGAGGCGAAACGACGCGTAGGGGGTGAACGCTTATTTTTAATTGTAAATTTTCCGTCAACAAAATACTGTACTTGTTCTTCCTTAACGAAAACTGGTTAGCGGGAATTGAATTTAACCGTGCAATACTATGTTCTAGAAAAGTCGCGCTCTTATTTAACGTATCGGAGAAAGAAATGCGCGAAACAATTTCGACAGCTTCTGAACAATGCCGGTAGTTCCGCATTGTTATAATTTTGTGACAGCCGCGCGTTGAAATGCAAAATTTGGTATGCTAAGGTGCCTAATCCATTCAGAAATGTAGTAATATTTCTCTTCGGTATTTCAAATGGTTACTTTAAAATATTATAAATTGTTGTATATACTTATGGACACTTAGAGTAATAGACTGTGAATCATTGTGCAAAATAAAAATTGTCTTTGTGATTTGTTTCATATTTTAATAATCTTGATCAGTTGCGAAGGATAGAATAGTATCTCTAAATTCTTCTATATTTTTGCCTATTGTTTTGTAACAAAAACTATGACACTATAGAGAAAAGATTGATTCAGTGAAATTTCGTTCTCGTAAAAAGAAATGTTCAAGTAAATAATTATGCACAATAAATCTATATATTTATTACCAAAACCCGCTTTACATTGTGTAGTTTACATTGGCAAAAAAATATTGCAATTAATCTTGGACGCATAATAAAAAAGAAATATTATTCAATTTCCTGCGAACTTAGCAAAAGGTGAACGACCTCTCGCATTCAATAAAAATAATCCTTATTTTATTTCCATAAAAATATCTGCAGTCCTTGGTCCCTATACCCTGTGCACGATGCTTGATCAACGTAACCGCAGTAACGTTTGAATTACGGCAAGCGACGATTCGAAAATCGCTTACTTCGAACTCGGTGGAGATTGTCACCTGTGCGACGACAGCAAACGCGTCGAACTATTTCGGTGGGATGACGTCCGCGTATCCCGTTGCCGATTCGAATGATCAACAGAAAGAGCATGTCACGTTTTATGGAGGCAAGGAGGGGGAAGGGCGAAAAGGTGTTCGATAGGCGGGCGGTAGAGAATCCGAATTCGATCAATGGTGACTGTTCGAAAAGCGTGAAAGGTGGGGGTGTGAGTCGCAGGGCCGGCACGGTCGAAAAAGTGCGCGGCACGTACAATCGTCGCGAACGGTGTTGCCGTAAAATTTCAATTTTCTCGTATCGGCGTATCCAGGAAATAGACTAGGCGTCGGGGGCGCGACCGCTTAGCCGCGGCAGCTGCAACATGCACATTCGACATACGGTGCAACGGGCTCTCGAGGGCGAGCCGCGACGATCGATACCGAGGAGGAGTCGTTCAATCTTTCGACCTGCTACCCGGTTGCCGGGGGATTCGAATTTATGTTCGAGACCCCGGAGAAGAGCCGTGCAATCGATAACACGCTCGCGAATCATTCTTTAACATCCCGCGATCGCGATCCCATCGAAATCTTGCAACGGCCGATCCAGCTTGCGACGAAACACGGAGCCGAAGGATTGACGGGATCGCTGAATGTTTCACAAGCGGAGGAAAATTGGAAACGCAACCGGAAACGCAAAACAGCTTCGTGCTCTCCGCCCGATGCTCCTTGGCGATCCGCCGGAATCGCGATTTTCACCGCCTCGTAACTAGACTGCGGATTTCGCGCGTTTATGGCGAACGGAGAAACCGAAATCCGTAGGATCGTTAGGACATTTTCAGCATTTTAAGCTCCGCAATCAGTTGCTGAAATTATTAAACGAAGCAATTTTGTTTCGCCGCTGAAACAGACTCTTCTAAAAGCGACAAACAAATTCAAGAACATTGTTACATTGTTCCAGATATATTAAAATCATTGAACGAATTATTTGCCTGCTATTTTTCTTGCAGTTTACGCGTTTCTGGAAACAAGCTTTTCAGAAACGTCGAGGCAATACTGCCGTGTTATATTTGCAACTCATTATTAAAACAATCGAACGAAGTAATACATTCCTATTTGGCTTTTATCTCCGGACTTGAAAGCGTTTTGCTTTGCATGAACGACCGCGGTCTACTCGTAATCGATAAAACTGCGGGACGGTTCTAGAAACGATGGTTTTATTTTCTATAAACGTTATATGTCCCCGTTGCCCTAACTTCGAAAATAAATACCGGGCACAGCATCGTTTCCGCTATTTCGTCGATCCAGATGGTATCGCTAGACCACCATTTCCGGTCTTTAACTATATTGAAGCGGTAACTGCTCGGAACGCAAACATTTTTCTACCGTAACTTCGATGATATCGGAAATGGAGTTATTAGTTCGCAAGATCAATAATTCTCTGACTTTCTCGGCGACCGTCTCTCAGCGATCGGTTAATTTCGTGACTTCTCTCGACGCCGTAGTTGATGTACGAGGTCGCGCGACAGACCACTTCCGGTCGTTAACCGTATTGTAGATATAGGTAATTAATCAAAACATACCGTCAGGACCTTTGGTAAAACGTCGTCGAATTTTTAGCCCGGTTTCCGCGATCCCTTCTACCCGCAACATCGCGAGAATGTTGTTTGTTGTTATTACTTTGTTCTTGAGATATAATAAATAACCCGTTGGTTAAGTAAACGTCTGCGTATCACGAGAATGAAATATTCATGAGGCCTGGGAACATTGCCTTAAAACAATATTGAAATCGGATCGAAATTTTCGTCACGAGAGAAGAAAATTGAAACGTTCTTTGCAGCTCTTATCAATTTTATAATAGTTTGTTGCTAGTTTATATAGACAGCTCGCAGTAAAAACCGAGCGTTTGGAAATAATTGAATAGCCTGGCGCGATGTTATTTATTAAAATTTTGTTCCAGCCGATAAATCGGACGATAGTAACTTTCGAGGCAACGTAGTATTTATTAACCCGCCTTCGGCCATGCAAAGGTCACTATACCCGAAAACACTACGTCATACGCACTCATGAACGGGCTGGCGTCATAACTGATGCAGCTTGTATTTTCCAGCAGACCTATAAAAAAAGAGGCACCGAGCCATTTTCCATCAAAGTCGAAATTTGTCAAAAACTCTGGTCATATATTCGCTGCAAAGTTCAATATGTTGTACTTTAATAAATCACTCAGTTTTAGAAACTGGCGTGGCGGCTGAAATTCTCTTTGCGTCCATTACAACCGTTCCACGAAGGGGAGGTGA
Source organism: Augochlorella aurata (assembly GCA_028455555.1). Taxonomy (NCBI): domain Eukaryota; kingdom Metazoa; phylum Arthropoda; class Insecta; order Hymenoptera; family Halictidae; genus Augochlorella; species Augochlorella aurata. Next base: position 12,957,760 of record CM052160.1, on the reverse strand, counting down.
AAAGGATGGAAGGAAAACGTATTGAACGTGTCATCGAAATTGTATAGAGAATGATTTTTCTGGAAGAACGTTATTAATCTCTCCGTGATATTTGATGTTTGATAAAAGCGCCGCCTTTCCTTTTTTTTTAATTTGCGAGCTGCATTTCATGTTTCAATCCTCATCCGTCTTTTGTATCAATTTCCTGTCCGTATTCTCGAAGAAGTAATTTACAATATTAATTGTCTTCTCAGCGAATTTATTCCCACCATCGTGCCGATTTAACGTTGTGCCACCCGTTAAACCGACGAATGACAGTCTGACGAAAATTAAATACGTAAAATATTTCGCGACGCAATAAAATTAATATTATCATCCTCTCAATACAATCAAAATATTAAAACAGACATCTACGTTCCAACCGTAATCAGCCGAACTTTTAAACAATTATACATTACACGTACCACGATGATCTGAAAATAATACTACACTCGATTCGATTAATTCCTGCAAAAGCAAAAAGGTCCGACAGACGATTGCGCGTTTCCACGTTCCTCGAAACTCGGAAAAATCCGACTGAACAGGAAATTGCACAGAGATAACCTTTCCCGATGTTAACGAACGCTCCTCGAATAAATTCGCGCCGAATCCCAAAACTAGCAAACGCGAGAAGATCGGCGAGCATCTAATAATTCGTGTGCTTCTGCGCTGCTCGAAGCATCCTCGCTGTCGGATTATTTTTCGCCGCTTGTAGTTCCCATGATTATTGGCGATCGGGTATCCAAAAACGATAACCGTGACATTGATTACCGATTCGCGTCAGAACTTGTTCCTCGTGAAACGCGATTCGTCGGTGGTAACCGGAGAGGGTGGGCTAACAGGGGAGGAGGATCGATCCAGCGGAATCGGGAGCGCGGGTTCAGGCATCGATTAGGAAATGAATCGTTTCGCGAGAAGGCGGATTCGGAACCACGCGCACCGGTTGCTCGCCAGCTCGGCTGCTCGCCGGCTTGGTTGCTCGCTGACTTGGTTGCCTGCTAGCTGGGTTGCTCGATTTCTAATGGCGGTGGTGCGCGGCCCAGGATGTTGGTCAAGATATCGCGTAATCGGGTTCGTGTAACAGACCGTTTCCCAAAGTAGAAGTATCGCCCAAGATTAGGCGATAGGGTGGTTCGTGCCACGTTCGCTCAGTCATCCGGCCGATCTCGTCGAGGCATCGGTGAAAGGAACAAATTGTTCTGCTACTGACCGGCCCGCGTTCGTTTAATAATCACTATCCCGCCGCAACGGCGAGATTAGGCTCGTCTCGGTCAATGGAATCAATTAACAGGCTCCATGTTGAAAACGATCTATCTTTTTGGTCGGAGAATCTTGTACATACCGCGAAAATGTCTCTCTGTGAGACACTTATATCGCGATCCAGTTTTAAGATTTATCGACTACCGATACGCCGACTGACAGATAGCTGACTGACAGTTTCGTCATTTTTGACCGACACCATACTTCCTCCATTTTTAACTGTCCCCGCCTTACTGTACCGTCTGACACGTGATATGGATTCCGTGTTAAATCTGCGAAGTATGCACTGTTCCTCTGCTATCAATATCTGGTCATTAAAGTAAATGTTCGAACCATAATAGCCATGAAGAGAACAGTATAACACGCGCCCACGTTTCATTAGACTTTGTGGAAATTAAATTACAACGAGTAATGATTGCGATAAAATTTTATTTCGCAGTCTGGATTTTATTATATAACTTTTCCCGATTCTGTGGAATTTTTACGGCGAAACCGAACATATCATAAATTCTATTTGAATAGTTTCCATACCTCGCGAAATATTTAATCCTTTCTCGCTGATTGTAGGTCAGCCTGTGAACTATATTTACGTAAGAGAGAACCCGATTAGAATCCTTGACTTTTCTTACGATTTCCCGCTTTTGAAGAATTGCAAAAACAAATCGATACTCCGCGCCAGGAAACGAAAAAGAAATTCGCCCCTTAAAACGCATAAAGCCGAAGGATTCGAGGACACAGAACCGCGAGTGTGCAACACGCAACCGGGACAGAATTACTGCCCGCAATTATCCGAACGGCGGGGATTTTATGTTACGCTTCTATTTTAAAAGTCGGCTGAATTATTATCATATTTATTTCGAAATTGTAGCGATCCGGTTGGAAAGTACGGCGAGCCAAATGTGTTCCGAATCCGGCTGATTTTAGAAACAATCGATCTCGTCAGGACATCGTAAACCGATATCATTTGCAATGCCATATTCCATTTTCCAACTAGCCGATCGGTCAAAGTAGATGTTGCATTATTAATCTCGTTATCGGTGATCACTGGATCGCCGGAGCTGCTGTATAATTTTCGTTCTCATCTCTGAAATCTCAGAAGTGTTTTAATCGGATTTATGATATTTCGAAGAAGTGTCCGCTTCGGACGCGAATAAATTATACGAATTTTTAACCAAAAATTATATTTGAGCAGTTTCTTTAATGTAGACGCAGGATGACTCTTCCCAAGGCTGACCTCAATTCTTCTGGAAACTTCAAGCACCCTGTCGTTAATATTAGTACAGCTTACAGCCCTTAAATAATAACACAGTTATTAATTACCTTCATATAAATTAAAATATGTGTTTCAACAATTCGGAGTACTTTGGATATAACTAATCTGTATTATATATAATATCGTATTATTAATACTACATTATTATATATAATATTATATCATATATTTATGATTGTAATATAAATCTGTATCGCTGCGTCTATCACGCGCTCACAACGTTCCATACAATGATATCGTTGCGAAACGATGGCGCGAAGCACGTAGCCGCTGCAGCAACCAAAATGGCCGCCGACCACGCTGCGCCGTTAAAAAGGTCCATCGATTGGAAGCCGAAAAATCAGCGGAAGATTATCGAGGCCGGCATTCATAAACGGAACGTTACTAGAACGTTACACAGCATGAACAACATTTTGCATGCGGCAGCCGCTCGGCGTGCAAATTAAGATCGAAATGATCAGGTCGGCTGGACGGTCGCCATTAACGGGAGCTCGTGCGACGCCGCGCCGTCCGGTCCGCGTCACGATTACCCACCGCGCACGATAATATCTCCACTTCATCGTGCACGTGACTCGTCATACGTGATCTCGGTGACTTTATTCTCGCGGACGAGTACATATGTAAAAGCCGCGTCGATATCGGCTGTCGAACTCGGCAGCGACACGCGAATGCATCGAACCCGCCGCCGAAGAATCTACGAAATTTTCTCGCCTTCTGTAAAAGGCGCGACACTGTTGCGCCGTATTTCCTTCAAAATAGTTTCCCCACCGCTGCAGCGATCGTGAAACGGTTGCAAACATCGTTGACACCTTTCCCAGCTCTTTTATCGCGTCTTAGTTTCCGATTTCGAGGGGACCTTATTGATTTCCATTCACATGATTGCCGTTCAGCTCGCGGGTCG